>JAFMSR010000009.1:44395788-44407069 GCA_022818135.1 Saxidomus purpurata | reverse complement strand
AGAATCACATTCTCTTATTTTATTAAGGAAGCCAATTAATCAATAATTACAGAAATGACCATACCAAAAACATTCCTTAAGTCGCTTTTTAAATCGATGAGATTTTATTAGAAACATAGCGCAGAATTTTTAATAAGGCTTTCTGGCAACTCTTTTTCTTTAAGAAACAATTTTAACGCATATGTCAATATTGTTTTATAATGAATAGAACGTGGTTATATCATTATCCTATCAATAAATTTAGGTTACTATATCAGAAAATTCAAAGTGGTCGTGGGACTTTAAGTTCGTTTGATATTGTACACTGTATTCTATCTGAGCCAAGGTTATAATCTACGCCATTTTGAACACCCCTAGCTCGTTCATCTTATGGTTGACCTTCTCCGTGTAAACGACCTACACCTTTCATAATTTTAGCCCACTTTGAGCTCTCCGTAAATAATAGTTTGTCAGAGCCATCAAGCAGGACTTTGTGTAGTATTAAATGTAATATAGATCTACATGGCGTCGTCATTGGAGGGAGTTCTGCTTTGCAGATTCAATAATTCTGAAAGATTCCTGATGTAAATACTTACAAAAAATGAGAAGGACCTTTTCAACGATGTAGGAAGTCGATCAATTGTGCGACATAACACACCTAGTGTTAACATATTATTTTTTCTTTCCACAAAATTGGTGTAGATGTAACTTTCCCGACTGGAGTCACCAGTTACTAAATTATATACATTGTGTACATCTGTATTGTAGTACAAGTCATCGACCTTACCCCGGGTGGCCGCCCCCCGCGTGTAGGAGAAAAACAAGATGAAACCTGAAAACTCCAGAATTTAGGCATGGAAATAAGGATAAAGGTTTTCCGAGAAAACAATATCTGAAAAAATCCCCCCAAATTGCATCGAATACGGCTGTAAGGATTTGAGGAAAAACACTCGTCCTTGCGACAAACAGTAGTATATACATGAAAAAAATAGGTCCCACATCGCAGTATATGAAATAGCGTGGGGGACCATTACGTTTACAGGGGTTTTGTCTTGCGGGATGCTATATATGCGGTAAATTTTAAAGAGATTTATAAAAAAAGACTGGTTACATTTTTATTGCCTAAAGTTTTCGAATCGTACTATTTTTGAAACAGTTAGGTGGAGGTAGGTAAATCGATTTGTTTCAAACTTGTATTTAATACATTGTCACCATAAACAGTGATCAGTAGGTAAGGACTTGCTTTGTAAGGTGCTACACGCAGTTGTAGTGTATAAGGACTGCAGTGAGCAGGGGCGAGGGTCAGGCCTAAGGGGATGAGGTCCAGACCCCAAGCATCTGTGACCTTACCGGCTCGACAATGGAGGCGATCACATATATAACTTCTTATTGGCCACGCTGACATATGTACTAAAAGTTCAATGTACATGTATTTGTTTCAGTTGCGATGAAGAGAATACAAGTGTTGACATATTATTTTTTCTTCTCCACAAAATTGGTGTAGATGTAACTTTACCGACTGGAGTCATCAGTTACTAAATTATATACATTGTGTACATCCGTATTGTTGGACAGACGTCTGATAACATTATGTCAAAAGTGTTATTTACCTCAGTTCACATGTATTAGTTGTAATGCAATTTTGGGCAGAAAAAGTAGCAAAAAAAGCGATACCAAACGGCTGAAACACGCAATGTTTAGTGGATTTTGCATTTTTCGACAATGCTGTCTCACTGCTTAGCCGGATTCGTGTACCTTGTCAACTTTAAACGCCTGTATCTCTTTTAAAACGGCATATTACAAGGTCACACTTGGTAGACTTATAGAGAAATGGTTGAAGTGTGTCCCCGGTTATTCAATTTTTTTCATGTCTGAATATTACATGTAACACTTATAATTAATGCCAAAAGCGAAAACACTCGATTTTCGGCAAAACTTTCGTATTTATCGAGGATTTTCTCCTCATTGGCGGTGCCTGTTTAGACATAACTTCACGTGCTGATTCATGCTGAAACAATATATACTGGCCGTTACTCACAAAGACAACAGAAAATGCAACACCATTCACAAATACCTACCCTGCGTAAAAACGCGCATTTGAATTTGGAGCTGCTGTCACCGCCGGAACTGCTGTCAACGCCGGAACTGCTGTCAACGCCGGAGGTTGTACACTGTGTATAATGTTTAAGATTTTTGTTCATTAAAGTGTGTTTCAACCAACAGCCTTTTACTTCTTAATTTGATATTTTTATATCGATACGCAATTTACTTTCTTTGTACACGATATTAAGCAATATTGGCAGAGAGAAGACAACTTGAAGTCTGTGAAGCTTCTTTTATATGTAGAAAACGTAATATTATTTTTTAAAAATGCAGGTTTGTATGACGGCTAACAGTAAATTGGTACCTTGATCACTTCAAATAATCGATCTAGAATAGTTATGCATAATAAAGCAACAAAAGCAACAACGCTAGTAATTAATTTTAACAAGAAACGTCAGAAAATGTCAGTAACGGCTCGTTACGTCACGCCAATCTTGTATTTTATGTCAACGTTTCTCATGTTTTTCCCACTTTAAAAAAGTTTCAGCGGCACGAAAAGAAGGACGATGACCCCCATTTTTTTATTTGATAAAAATGCTTTTAATTGGTTTAAGATTCCATTGCGACTTTAAGAAGTATTTCTCTCGGGCCGTTTGTTCGCAATTGACACTTAATGCGTCAACTTTGCAGTTATTTTTGCTTTGAAAATTGTCGCCCCTACATTGTTCGTTCCATACTTTTTCATATTTTTGGAAAAAAATACTAGATATTTATATTTTTTTCATATTGATAAATGATTTGACATTCCATTTATGCAAGTTAGATCGTTTCGTTATCTACTTAGACAGAGATATATCGAAAATAACACGGAAATTGACGAAAATACACCTCCCCGCTAGGTGGCGCTTTTACTCAGTTTCCATGGAAATATCACTTCACCGTATTATTTCTACAAAAGTTAATTAGTCACGGGTATCTTAAATCTGCGTTGCCTTTTTTAAAAAATGACCCGACTTCTGGGGGAAACCCGCGAGCTACCTTAAGTCAGATTCTGTGTCTGTGTATACTCTGTAAATAAAACAGAAATTATGTATGCATTCTGCCCAGAATTGGTACAGATTCTGTACAGAATTGGCTCGGAGTTGTCGTACAGGATATATATCAACATTTCTATCACCGGGTAAACTTTGCGGCGTCATTCCTTTCAATATTACCTCGTATCAATCTATCCTTAAAATGCTTTGAAATTGAAAACATTTTCGAGTTGTGTAATGTTGATAATGAAATTAATGGTAAAACGCATATTTTTCTGTTTATTACAAACAAATGTTTAAATTACTAAATTAATTCAAAAGACGATTAGTCCACATTTCGCGTAACCTTTTATGCCAAATTATGCGTCCATTTAAATTATGGATATTGAAATAGATCATAAACACACTAAAAGATACACTCTCTACAACTGACGTAAAATCAATTTACTTCAAATCAGACTATTAATAGTAGAATATTTATAAGTATTATGACTTAAACATAAGGTGTAAGCGATATATTCCAGTTATAATCGATAAAATCTGCGTTCCAAAATATGTTGCAGTCCCGTTAACCGTTCGTTACGCTATTAAAGGTGAAGAGGTTGAGGTGTCTGCCGCTCATCCCGGAGGTTGCGGGTTCGAGCCCCACTTGGGTCACGACCGTAATTCCTCATATGACACTAGTACTGGTTTTTCCAAGAAGAGGACTCGAGAGTGACTCGATAAGCTACAAGCTTTCTTCACAATCGAGCTAACATAAATTAGTATAAACTATAAACTAAAGGTGTTGTTGTACAATTAATGGGTGGATAACGATTTATTACACAAGGCCTCTATGCTGATTATTTGTGGTAAAATGAAGCACTGTTCGATAAATGTTGTTTTTCAAAAAAGTATTTATTTATCATTTTACATTGATTGAACACATTATTTCTATTTTGAGAATATAGTCTTCTAGATGTAGTGGTTGCATTTAAATTAAGCACCATGCATTCGTTACACATGCATCATACAATCACTTTGTATTAAATCAATCGGTTCTATTTTCCTTTTTGAAATAAAAGTTTGAATTTTAGGAATACATCTTATAATCAAATTTCGAAATGATGGGAAAATAATTGTGTGCACATATAACCTTATCATAATCATGAAATATAAACAGAACATATTAAGGTTAAAGTGTAAAGTGTTAAATATTATTTCATATCATCATATGAGCTGTAAAATGTGGCGTCTTAAGACGTCAATCACGTCATGATCGACTTGATTCATGATACATCGTACACATTGTGTGTTGACACCTTTGCACATACAAATTAAATATGGCTAACTTAAAGCTTTTTGCATTTGATATCATTAGCTAAAGGGATTATCTGTCTTTATGAACGATATTAATTGATTTCGTTTAATACAAAACAATCGATTATTTCGAATTTCCGACGAATTTTTGCTTGGCAATATTAGTCAATGCTTTCCTGGAGACTTTGCCTGTGTATATTTCTGGAAAGTCATTTTGAAAAAGATAAAACTTTGGCAATACAGTAAAGATTCCTGGTTTGTCGTTGTGGTAATCTATAAGAAACGTACGAAGCTGCTGCTCGGAAACCTCTCCTCCTGCTTGCACCCGCACGCATGCGCACAGTACCTGGTAGTAAACGTCATCTGGAACAGGAACGATAACCGCCGCTTCAACACCTGGATATGACTCAATGATACGCTCCAGGACGTCCGGAACCACATTCATTCCACCAGAAACAATTACACTAGATTGTCTACCCTGTACGTAGAGGACACCTTTTTCGTTTAACTTTCCGATATCATTTGTCTTATACCAGCCATCTGGTGTCTTAACAGCCTCTGTTTTCTCCTTGTCATTAAAATACCCTTTAAAAACAGCATCACCCCGTATATAAATTTCTCCATATGTATCAGCAGGCACTATTTCACCGTTATTATCGACTACTTTTAACTCCACCTCAGGACCTTGGAACACGTTTCCACAGCAGTTCTCTTCAAACTGTTCTGACTTTGTTATGATTGCAAACGCGGCTATTTGAAACTCTGTTGCACCGTAAGCTATTAGCATGACTGGAGCCAAATTTCCTACACATTTAGCGATGCTCTTGCTCAATGGTTGGCCACCAGTTGCGAGGGCCATTACTGGCCAATCAAAATTAAGCTCGTGCTGTAAGAAGAAAAATAAAAAGCATCTGTAAATGTGTATATTTAGAATGGTAACGTGTTTTCCTCATGCTACTTTATTTAAATAAAAAAGAATCAAACTACTTTGGCGTTTGTTTCATCAGTATTGTTACAGAAAGGATATATGAAAAAACACATGCAAAATAAATAATAAAATAATAAATAGAAACAGAAATTTGAATGAAAAATGTAATTGACCGGTGTCGCACAAAAATGAGCCTTCGGACATTTGTTACACTATTCGACAATAATTGATTGCAAACAACATACAATTCAAATTTTTGCTCGCTCTCAGATGTTGGTAAAAAATAAAGTTCTTCAAACTGTATGTGAATAACGTATTTTAGAATAAATGGTCGTATAAAAAAGCTCCAGTATAAATTCATGTCACGTATATCTCTAAATTTCAAACAATACGCTACCAAATTCAAAAGCGTTGCAAACGCTTTTGAAATTTCAGTATGAACATATAGTGTAGCGATGCGGTGTAACCAACCTTTTCAATCGATTTCTGCAAATTCCTACCTAGACTTTTGCTTATTTTTTTCATTCTAGCCTTTAGTTTTATATTTATGAATAAGAAGGTTAATTTTTTTTGAAAAATATTTTGTTTCAACGGAAACTGAATGCGAACAGCTTTAAATGCAAAACCAATTATAAAAACTTATAGCAACTATATTTTCCTGCACAGAAACATTTGCTTCAAAATCCGTCAAGACCATTGCTATGGCAACAGTGATTCGAAATGATTCTTTTTTTTTTAAATTTGACTATGCCCTATGAAAAAAGCATATTGTGGAAAGAGATAATTAAATATTTCACCAGATATGATATATATCGAAATAGTACATATTTTTGCAACCAAATTTAAAATTTAATGATGATGGAAGAAAATGATTACCGGAATAATTTACTGCCCTCGTAAATTGAAGTGAGTTTTGACGTCAATTTGTGGTATGTCTCGTCATTTTAGAGTGAACAAAGACGCCCTAGGTTTACTTTTTCAGAATGTTGTAATTTTGTATTTACTGGACGTAGATAACTGTTCCAATATTGATATTAAAATATTGTTTATTCAAAATATATAAGAAAGCTAGTTTTCAAGTATTTTGTTTTGGTCCATTTTCCCGTGTCGCTGGTCGTATATAAGATAATGTTTGCTTTTATCCTTGAGCTGTACGTGATAATCTGATTAATAAAACATCGTTAAAGTTGAATATGAACAACAGGGACTTAAACGGGTTAATAATTGAACGTTGTACTATTGTACATGCTTAGATTTGATTGTAAAACATGCACATATTCATGTGATGCCATATGTTAATATGATACCATACCTGTCGCTGTATGAATTCATGGATTGTATGTGGAAGTACAGACACAGTAGTGCATTTTTCACGCTTTGCAACTTCAACTATGAAGGCTGCATAGTCAAGAGGTGGTGGGCAAAACCCGGATACTGTTACACGCTTTATTCCTGATATAAGTGTTAAGGGAAATCCACCAATCCATGCAAACGGTCGGTCATTGAAAGCGATTGATTTCTGGTTTGCGACATCCTCAGCTGCAACCATCTGGCAGACGCGAATTGCTCGATGTGTGTGAGCAATTAACTTCGGTACACCTGTACTTCCGGACGTCTGGAATAGGAACGCTATATCGTCATCTTCAATTTCCGGTAGTTGTATGTCGTCATGAGTTTGTGCAATGACGTCACAAAGGTGTAAATTGTTCTCCATATCAGAGTAATTACCGTCTCTATGTGTAATCAAATAACGTAGATATGACAGTTTCTGGCTTCGAACTCGTCCTTTCTCGCTGTCTAATTCTACTAATTTCTTTACAATATTCCAATTGCTTCCATCACATCCTGGGTCCATCACTAGAAGGCTACACGACTGAAGCTTGTCCATCACTGCAATGAGATCACTGCCATCAGTGTAAGTAAATGCAATGCTAACCGGAATGGCACCAGCAATCATAGCACCTATAACAACGTATAACCATTCCGGACAGTTGCGAACATTCACGGCTATAACCTCACCCTTCTTTACACCTAGATGTATCAAAGCTTTAGCCGTGTCGCGAGCTTTTTCGTACAAATTCGACCACGTGACAGCATCGCGAGTGAAATCAGACGAAACAAACACCACCGCCTCGCTTTGTCCTTTAGAGGATGCATGAAATTTTAGACAGTCTATAATAGTCTTTAAACGGCTCTCCGTGTGTGTTCTCTCTAATTTAATGTAACTGTCCGTTAAAATGATTTCACTAGAACTCATTGTTTGCTAATTTATTTCCGTTTTCGTTAACTCCTAATATTTCTACAGAAAATAGTGTATTTTGATATAACGTCAACGTTTTTTGTACTCCACAGTGAAATATAAACTCCTAACCACGTCTACTGAACTCGAATTAAAAGGTTAAATCAATATGCAACTGATAAACATAGGCATTTACCATCTGGGTCGCGTTATATATATCGGTTTACTTTGTTTACATTATATTAGTACATGAGAGATTAACTTAAATTTCGTTGATACCACAGTGCTCAATGTTTATTTCAACCTAATAGTACTGTGACCTAGCATTTGTCTAGCCTTCTACGCAAAAAACATAAACACAAGTAACTTTATAGAACTAGTATCGCTTTGCTATCTATATTATTCCGTGCGTATTAAACGGGACGACGATGTAACCGAAATATTAAGACAGGGGTTTTTAATTCATAAACTAATATCCGTTCTAGCGGTTTTCGTCTTCTAATAAACAATGATAAGGAGTTCAGATGCGAAGTAATTAAGCACGAAAACCGGAGGCTTGGGTGGTTTATAACTGCGCATCAGAACGACAAAAGGGTGTTTATTAGACGATAACAACGCTGACAAAGATGACCATTATTATTCTTCTCTTATTTCCCTTTGATTAGATAGCATGGTAATGAGTAAGGAAAAGGCACAATGTAAGTTGTATACATACATAGCAAAATATATAATTAGTACATAGTTATATGGGTTAGTAACAAAAGTAAACATATGCCATTATTAACCAATATTCGATTACTTATCGGACAGACAAACTATTCAGCAGTCGTATGGGTAACGTTTTGTGTACTATAGACAATATTGCCGAAACGAAAAACAAGAAACGTTGCAGTGGAAACGAAAAGAACTGGCGTTTATCTGGCTCTAGAATCTGGAAAAATCTCTCGATTTCACCAATGTAATTGTTTGATATAATTAATATGTCAACATGAATATGTCGCCCACTTGTCCAGTCGTATATATATGTTCAATTATAGGCCATTATTTAGATAATCTATTACGCGTGTGCATGACGTCATTTTGACGGCATATTGGTTCATGCGTTGTTTATTGCATAATAAAACATAATGTTTCCACTCTTTGTATATAGAGATAAAATCGTGAGTCATGCTAGAATGTACTAAGATTAAACCCGTTAATTTCCTTCTTATATTATTGGTATAGCATTACTAGATAAGCCTTCAATTATATCAATTTTTATGATGGCTTAAGACAGTGGCTAGATAGCCGTGAGCTAATTCTTGAATAAATGAGAGAAACCCGTATGATACTACTGCAAAATCCAGTCCACACGTCAATCACTAGTACTGGAAAACTGTATGATACCTCTCATAGTAGAATATAATACATTTAGATTTCCGAACACATGTGCCCAACCCCATGCAGTTTCACCAGCACTGAAGCGTGAACAAAGCGAAAATATAGACCTAATATTTTGTTCACCTCCCGGTCGACAATATTCTGTACATATGAGCTATACAATAATACAGATATTTTTATTTTAATTCGTTACAAGTGACTTAATAAATAACCCTAACCCTTGATAACAAGTTTTGTTTTAGACATTTCATTGTCTTATATGTGTTATTAACAAAGAAAACTAAAGCACTATCAGAATGTTAAACTTAAACGTTTCTTGGCAGAATCAGATTTCTAATTATTTACGACACTCTAATAGATAGTTCGCTAATGATGTGCTTTGCTCCGAAAATCAATCACATTTTAATGTTCAGAGTTCAATGTAACTTATTTCCTATTGAAGACGACGATTCCGATCCAATTAAGTAATGGCTCATAAGTCAACTGTCACTAAATGCTGTTGTAGATGCTCACATAAACACGACTAGTATCTTTTCATACAGTATATAACCTTTGCACACCGGCATATTTTGTTACTCACTCGACAGACATGCATGTGTTTTTGTAAACACTGTACATCACGTTATGCTACTTTCGGTTTACTGCGCGTGTTGTATACGTCAGCAAATAGATTGAGCTGTAACATGAAAGTAAAATTTCCATTGGCCCACCTACAGTGGTCACGCGCAGGGGTCACCCTGTATGCGAACCTGCGCATGGACTTTTTTTTTTTTTTTTTTTTGCTAACGAGAGGTCAATTTCAAGCGTTCTCATAAGATGTCAATATACCTAGGTTTGAGTACGACATGTCTGCTTTACGTCTGTGAAAAAATATTTGCAATCGCTCAAAACACTATCCCACAGGGGCCTGTACGCGAACGTTGGTAAAATGAAAATTTTCAAAGGTGGTTAAAATTGTGTCCAATGTCATTTTCAAGGTCGTCTTAAAGTGTCAGCATTTGCCTCGGACGTCTGAGATTTCAACATTCAGGAGCTGTCGGCATAGCCTTTAAATTCATATAGACAAAACGTGTTCCATACGGTAACTGTCACTTCTATGGAAGGCCAAACCTGTCTTAACCCGCGTATACGGTTTATTACGTTACAGGCGTTCAAAGGATATATCAATGGTTATTGTACTGAAGTGAAATATCCATCCGCATCTTTACCACATGTGCATGTATGTTCCGTGTCTAACTCTAGAAAGTGTCGTCACTCTCTAGTAAATTGTTATCTCTCTCTAAAGCAAAGTTCACTCATGAAATTGAAGTTTAAAAAAGCAATCACTTAGAACTAGTAACTTAACGTTTGGGGTAAACTACATGTATGTGAATACGAACAATGACGTTTACACTTAACTGAATTAATACTCGTGAATTCAGAGCGACTATACATCATGTACACAATTGACCGGACAGGTTGGCATACGTTTAGACAGATTTCTAAGAAATTTCTTTTTCAAACACTGAAAAACGTGTGAGCCTATTAAAACCAACTGTCGTACTCGCACTTCAATTATATTAACATAATTATATGTTGGCTAGTAATGTAGACGTAAAACCAATACAGAAACTGCGTGGTAGGTAGGTAAATAACTCAAATTGATGTGCCGGAGATGCAAACAACTGACGGTGTGTGAGAACTACACGAGAATTTCCTTTTATACTCAATTAAATGTATGAAACTCGGAACCAGTAAAGGTAAACGGGAACTAGCTTTTTGGTGATATACAATACGGCTCTAGACCGCACCGCCACGGGTTACAGCAGACGCGGAAACTTCTAAAAAAACTTAATTCTAAAAATAATTTCAATTATCATCCATTTGTAAGGTGTTTTTCTATCATCATCACGATACAGTTCGCCAGATTTGAATGTGAAACAGGTATTATTAAATGATATTTTAAGATGAATTGTATATTTTCAAGATAGAACAGCAAGTTGATAAATACGATCGGCCTAGATTTACAGAACCAAACTCCCTTTAAAACGTAATGTTATACAGCATCAACAATTTAAGTGACAAATAGTACACTTAGCTGCATTTATGATCTATAAAAAACAAACAGTACGAACGCTTTATAAAAACAAACATACGACGTTTATAAAATACAAACAGTACGAACGATTTATCAATAATACCGATATTAGCCTTTCTTGTGGTGTAAAGGGGGACAACCAGAGTCAATACTGCCAAAAATGCGCAGGTAGGCCAAATAAAGCCTTAAGATTCCGATTAAATTTGTTATATTTGAATGAAAAAAGAAAATTGTAACAAAAATAAAACAGTATCTTCTTTCTATCGTCGTTTTTTTCTTAATACAAATTACAATGCAGAGAC
>JAFMSR010000009.1:44363302-44395288 GCA_022818135.1 Saxidomus purpurata | reverse complement strand
ACGCTTCCGATATGGGATATGTCTAATTTTGACCCTATTCCGTCGTCGTTGTCGTCTGATTTCGGATCGACCTGCATTTTGTACCATTGCGTTTTTGTGTATTGGTTCGTATGATACCGTCATCATAGTATCGTAGGCGCACAACAAGAGATGGTCGAAGAAACTTAACAGGGGAAACAAAAACGTCTTTCTGAGTGATTTTAATGATCATTTTGTAGTAATTTCGATCAGACTGTCACTGTTGAAAGGGGTTTCAGTGTGCCAAATAATATCAAAGTTTAATGTATATGGCTGAATGCACTTATGAAAAAACCTCTTTGTGGACAAAGTTGACTTTTGAGATGCAGTGACAAAATGAATAGCATCCAGAGAGAAACACATGTTGTCTTGCCAACCCTTTGATTACCCACCATTTTGTGATGTATCACGTGCAGTTTTACAGAAGTAAACTGAATAAAACTTCTTTACCATATAGTCATGTCTTTTATTTTTTTAACCATAAAGAGTATGACCCTCGAAATTTCTAAATGACCCCCAAATTCTGATACAGGGAATTAGCACCAGGGTCTTCCTCCTCCACGAAAGCCGGAAGTTGCAGTATGATTTTAGCTGTTGAGTGCGACGTTAAATCCGAATTAATTGGCACAATACAGTCAACCTTATGGGCATATCCCATAACTTTTGAATGACATTAAAAGTTGTTCAAACTATGAATTTTCATTCAGTTTTGTCAAAATCCATTTCTCAGTTACCATTCACAGCTTAATACTTCATAGGTTAGTTGAACATAGTCACTGAATGACACGGGTTTCTATCTCAAAAGTAAAGTTTACACAAATGGTTAAAGGTCAAAATTTGTGGACAGTTGTGTCTCCAGTTTATAACTTTACTCGTGCAAGGGTTGTCCTGATATTCACACATCTATGTGTACAGTCTATGTTGTCCTGATATTCACACATCTATGTGTACAGTCTATGTTGTCCTGATATTTACACATGTATGTGTGCAGACTGTGTTGTTCAGAGACAATCGATCCTCCAGCACTTTCAGTCCTTTGATATCAAGACGTGTAAGCGAAAGAGATAGATACAACTGTTTGGTATTACTTACCTAGAAACCTTTTGAAAAAGCATGTACCGTTTATACATCGAGGAAGAGGTCTGCATGGTGTTTGTAGACCTTTGAGGGGATTTGTGAATCGAGCGAGCGTAGCGAGCAAGGTATTCACAAATCCACTCACTGGTCTATAAACACCATGCAGACCTCTTCCGAGAATGATAACTGACTTACCTACATGTTGCTTTATTTCTTATCGTTCATTTTGGTTCTTCAATCGTAAATTGCATTTATAGCAATAAATTTCAATGAAAATAAATGAATGAAAGAAGAGAATTTGCTCAAATTTTCCGTATATATTAAACTATTAAAATTTGCTACTTTCTACGCCGCTGTAAATGTATTTATCGATATATGCAAATTCATAACGCACGAAAAGTGCGTGTTTTTCATGCCCAAAACGCTGTAAATTGTCAAGTCATTCAGACGGTTACAAGACGGAAGGCGTAAGACGTCTATGAAGGGAAAAGTAAGATATTTTGCTTTTTATTTCCCCCACTTTGAGGGGGGTATAGTTTGCCTTTGTCCGTCTATACGTATGCACGTTGGTCCCTAAATTCTTGTGACCCTCACTGCTCCTTTACTAATTGACATAGAGTCACAAAACTTCAGAAAAATTGTTATTTGGATGAGAAGTTGTGTACCTTGGTTTTAGATTTTATATTGGATTTGAGAAACACCAGATAAATTTGCTAAGTCAAAGTTTATAATTGAAACAAAATACAAAAAATGTAGTCTCTTATTTCATATACCAAATTGTTCAGAAAAGGCAGTTGAAGTGTTCTACAGTAAATATTTGGTTTATAAATGTTTTGTTACCAGTGCATCACTTACTTTGTACTTAAGATCTAGTCTGTATAAAGCAGAGCAGTGAAATTGAAACAAACGATGTCTGTTAAAATACGTGAAAAACTCAAATGAAAGTGAAAGTAGAGCTGTCAAAAATAAAATTAATAAATTGCTAGCATTTTGAATTGAAATAATATTTTTGTTTTACCAACTCATAGTAACTAGATTAGTATATTGCACGCTTGATGATAATACATTTAAAAAAAATGATATTTTAAATACAGAAGTTTGATGTTTTCTACATATTTAATAACGCTTGGTGCTCAAAGGATGTGCTGTATGAAGCACAAACAACATTTCTAAACCAAACATTTACTACAGAAAACTGCTGTGTCTGAACCTTTTGGTGCATGAAATATGCAGTGAGCTTAGAGCATTTGACTTGCAGAGAAATTGTAGGCCGTGGGCCTACGTTTGTCGTTTTCATTCGCTCGACAGCGGGTATAGTAGTAGACATTTGCGAGGTAAGTCGGAAGGCGATAGTGGATGGCAGATTGTGAACATTTTATGGGGAACATCTCAAAATTATACACATTTCAAATTGGTGATCAATTGTCGTATAAAACATTATGTTTGCAAACAGCATCATTTCGGAGGCATATTATTGCAAATTTATTTAAAAATTGCGTACATAGTATTTAATTTATTAGAGCGATGTATTTTCGCCTGCAAACAAGACATGTGCATACTCTAGTCGTCTTGGGAAGTAATTGTCTCGGGTACGCCAAATCAGAGCTGATGCTCCTGCAACATTTCATTTCAAAAATGGCATGTTCGCCCTTATGTCTATAACGGGCTATGTACCTATTCAAATGATAGCACTTTCTTCTATCTTGACCAGGTTTTCGTCACAACTGTGATGCAGTATTAGGAGTCCCAACAGATCTTGTGGGAACAGTAAATCATTGGCAATTTGACGCGTAAATTAAACTGTTGGGCATCATTTTGATACCCAAGAAGCCAGATTCTAGACACAGATATTCAGGGTTTGGACAGAAGAAATAACTGAAACTCTTTTATACTTAGAAGTCGATTTCTCTGCAAAATTACCATAGTGTATCAACTTATTGGTCTCACCTGAAAGGGAAAACTATTGTCTGCAAGATTAAGTCAGGATACGCATCGAATCCGGCCGCTTCGTATCAAAATTCTACAAAAACCTGCAAATATGGTCTTGCCACATCTCTAATTGACTTGTTTACATGAATTCGTCTACTTCAACTAAAGGCGTGTGGAACCAGCACGTGTTTGTAATTTACATGGTTAAAATACGGGGACGCATTTAGGCGATCAGGTTCTGGCTCCCCGCGCCTTTAGTTGAATTATAAAGTGATAGCGGTACCGATAAAGTCACGTGAGTGATACTTGTATATATTTTATGATTGCGTACATAGAATTTAAATGATTATTCATAAAGTATAAATCTAATAAGTATAAATGAGCTCTGGCGTGTTGCATATCTTACAGGATAAAAACGAGAATTTGAAAAAAATAGTTTCAATTATTTTTTTCTGTCAAAACACCGAGTATCTGCGATTCTAGATACCGAATTCTGCCAGTGTTATCTATAATTTACTTTAATGAATCCATCTATGCCACGCCTAAATTTTGCACGCAAATATCGTGCGGATTGTTTTGACAGTCTAAAACGTAATACTGTAAGCAGTATATATTATGCGGGCAAATAAAATTCACAGTATGATATAACACAATTTTTATGTCTGGTGAAAGAATCGTGATATTCAGTCAGTTTGATGAGAAATTAATCATATATAAAATTAGTATATAACCCGTTATAGACATGAGGGACAACATGCAATATTGTGACATGAAGTATTTCAGCTTTGTTTGGGCGCACCTCCCCAGACGATTAGAGTATGTCATCTCTAGTATGCAGGCAAAAATAAATCGGTTTAATCATTTAAATTATATGTACGCAATTTTAAAATAAATTTGCAATAATGTGTCTCCGAAATGATGCTGTTTGCAAACATAATGTTTTATACGACAACTTATCACCAATTTGAAATGTGAATAATTTTGAGATGTTCCCCATAAACTGTTCACAATCTGCCATCCACTATCGCCTTCCGACTTACCTCGCAAATGTCTAGTAAGCGTACGTCTGTCGTTTTGTCCGTGTGTATGTAAGTCCGTAAGACCTTCCGTCCATTTTCCAGGAGTTATATTAACAGTCCTGTCACTATATAATACCATAGAGTACGTGTATTGTTCATTTTTTGCGACATTATTTACCTGGAAGTCATTAATAATATCTGTATAAATCCGTAAAATTAATTTTAGGTTTCCGAACATTTTAAATAAACAATGCTAGTATAATATAAAGTCAGCATAAGTTTTTTCTGGTTAAGCGTTGCTTTAAAGTCCCATATGTATTTTAATTACTCATGTTTAGAATAATGAACTTACAGATAGAATAATGATAGTTAAAAAGCGTTGTCAGAAAGTGTTTCTTACTTTTGCAATAAAATTGAAGAAAATACTGTGCTACATTTATAGCATGAGCATTTGATAAAAGGTAATGTAAGAAATGGGTTTTCAAACAATTTACTGCAAAGTCGCCAGTAAGGTACCTTTCTTGGTAATTCTATACATGTATATGACCTACAAGTAAATTTACATTCCAAATGCTAATGGGACTTTAATCTTTTTATTTATGTCTAAGATGTAATCTTTGATAAAAATGGGTAGTGAGTAATTCTACCACGCTTTGCACGATTTAGAGAGAAAAAACGTGCGTGCTTTATAGCCTGATGCATACTTTTTTACTGCACGATTTATTAATCGTAAGTGTGTACTGATGAGTCATGTCTAAGAAATGGTAGATTCAGGTAAAGGTACTAAACAGGTCTGTATACTCTAATTCTAAGTTGCAAATTGTTAGAGATACAATAAATTGTTTCCCTATATGAAATAGCTCAAGTGCCATAATATCAGCTAATGGAAATCAATCATACGAAAATTTCCTTTTTAGAGCAATGATTAAATCGGAGGTACAATTGTTTAACATTATACGAATGCAGTAAAGTAAAGATTTTAATTAACAACTGTTCTGTTACTGTTTATACTGTGTGTAGGTAGCTATAACAATCGGATCTCCTTTGCTTTCATTCTGCGCAGTCTGCTACATAATGACATTACTGTTTAGATGCACCTGTTCTCGCCGTGTAGTTGCAACTGCAGTCTTTGTCTTCGATTTAATGTTTTTCCAGAGGTCTTTCAACTGCTTGTCACATCTGTTTGTAATACTCAACCTGGATTTTTATCAAAATATGTTCTAAATTCGGAGTACAGAATAAACTTTAAAAATTAGGATAACTGAACCACTAAGGTAACTGAACCACTTCCCAATTATACCTAAATGTCCTCTAATATTGTTGCCCTCAGTATATACTGATTTGACATTAACTGGAGCGTAGAATATACATTCTAACACTATTGGAAATTTCTTCTATATACACAAAGAAGGATTTGAGCGTGATAAAACTATTAAGTATATCACTCTAGGCGTCCGGAACTACTTTTGACTGCTGAATTCCCTCCCGTGTAATTTTCACACAACATCTACGAGTGTGCATGCGCTAATACGCTTGGAATGTATTGTTGTGCATGAATTCACGTGATGTAAATCAAATCGTAGTAAAATTTTCTACACTTCCGGTATCGCCAGCAATATCATAAACAACAAAAATAAGACGAATAGCGTTTTATTTGAGGAGTAAAAAAGAACAGCTTAAATTTCACGAAATGCAAGGAATGCACGCAAAACTACAAGTTTCAAGACAGCGACTTCATGAAAGCGCAGCAAATAGTACCCCATCGAACATGTTTTTGTTTAGATTAACGTGTTAGAATGGAAATATATTTTATTTTTGAGTGATATACCGGTTGTTACATCACTGTGTGTCGTGTAAATGCTTCGTAATTAATCACTCAGGCCTTCGGCCTTCGTGATTAGATTACTACGCATTTACACTCCCCACAGTGATATACTAACCGGTATATCACTCAAAAGTAAAATCTATTTCCTAATTCTACGTTCCTGTTCAGAGCGACGCGAATGTTTGCAGTCTTGTATTAAAAACGTTGCCTCGTCTGCATAACTAAATGTTTTCATCGTAGCTTGTTTTGGTTATAAGCAGTGTGTGTTAGATATACATCCCTTTAGTAAAGTAAATAAGGTAAAGTCTGGGGAATATTACAAATGACCGTAACGAAAGTAACATCTAAAAAGTGTGTTTCAACCAATAGCCTTTTACTTCTTAATTTGATATTTTTATATCGATACGCAATTTACTTTCTTTGTACACGATATTAAGCAATATTGGCAGAGTGAAGACAACTTGAAGTCTGTGAAGCTTCTTTTATATGTAGAAAACGTAATATTATTTTTTTTAAATGCAGGTTTGTATGACGGCTAACAGTAAATTGGTACCTTTATCACTTCAAATAATCGATCTAGAATAGTTATGCATAATAAAGCAACAAAAGCAACAACGCTAGTAATTAATTTTAACAAGAAAATGTCAGTAACGACTCGTTACGTCACGCCAATCTTGTATTTTATGTCAACGTTTCTCATGTTTTTCCCACTTTAAAAAAGTTTCAGCGGCACGAAAAGAAGGACGATGACCCCCATTTTTTCATTTGATAAAAATGCTTTTAATTGGTTTAAGATTCCATTGCGACTTTAAAAAGTATTTCTCTCGGGCCGTTTGTTCGCAATTGACGCTTAATGCGTCAACTTTGCAGTTATTTTTGCTTTGAAAATTGTCGCCCCTAAATTGTTCGTTCAATACTTTTTCAGATTTTTGGAAAAAAAACTAGATATTTATATTTTTTCAGATTGATAAATGATTTGACATTCCATTTATGAAAGTTAGATCGTTTCGTTATCTACTTAGACAGAGATATATCGAAAATAACACGGAAATTGACGAAAATACACCTCCCTGCTAGGTGGCGCTTTTACTCAGTTTCCATGGAAATATCACTTCACCGTATTATTTCTACAAAAGTCAATTAGTCACGGGTATCTTAAATCTGCGTTGCCTTTTTAAAAAATGACCCGACTTCTGGGGGAAACCCGCGAGCTACCTAAAGTCAGTATACTCTGTACATAAACAGAAATTATGTATGCATTCTGCCCAGAATTGGTACAGATTCTGTACAGAATTGGCTCGGAGTTGTCGTACAGGATATATACATGTATATCAACATTTCTATCACCGTGTAAACTTTGCGGCGTCATTCCTTTCAATATTACTCGTATCAATCTATCCTTAAAATGCTATGAAAATGAAAACATTTTCGAGTTGTGTAATGTTGATAATGAAATTGATGGTAAAACGCATATTTTTCTGTTTATTACAAACAAATGTTTCTAAATTAATTCAAAAGACGATTAGTCCACATTTCGCGTAACCTTTTATGACAAATTATGCGTCCATTTAAATTATGGATATTGAAATAGATCATAAACACACTAAAAGATACACTCTCTACAACTGACGTAAAATCAATTTACTTCAAATCATTAATAGTATAATATTTATAAGTATTATGACTTAACCATAAGGTGTAAGCGATATATTCCAGTTATAATCGATAAAATCTGCGTTTCAAAAGATGTTGCAGTCCCGTTAACCGTTCATTACGCTATTAAAGGTGAAGAGGTTGAGGTGTCTGCCGCTCATCCCGGAGGTTGCGGGTTCGAGCCCCACTTGGGTCACGACCGTAATTCCTCATATGACACTAGTACTGTTTTTTCCAAGAAGCGGACTCGAGAGTGACTCGATAAGCTACAAGCTTTCTTCACAATCGAGCTAACATAAATTAGTATAAACTATAAACTAAAGTTGTTGTTGTACAATTAATGGATGGATAACTATTTATTACACAATGCCTCTATGCTGATGAAGCACTGTTCGATAAATGTTGTTTTTCCAAAAAGTATTTATTTATCATTTTACATTGATTGAACACATTATTTCTATTTTGAGAATATAGTCTTCTAGATGTAGTGGTTGCATTTAAATTAAGCACCATGCATTTGTTACACATGCATCATACAATCACTTTGTATTAAATCAGTCGGTTCTATTTTCCTTTTTGAAATAAAAGTTTGAATTTTAGGAATACATCTTATAATCAAATTTTGAAATGATGGGGAAAAAATTGTGTGCATATGAAGAATACCGCTTATAACCTAATTATAATCATGAAATATAAACAGAACATATCAAGGTTAAAGTGTAAAATGTTTAATATTATTTCATATCATCATAAGAACTGTAACATGTGGCGTCATGTTCGACTTGTTTCATGATATACCGTACACAGTGTGTTTAACACCTTTGCACATACAAATTAAATATGGCTAACTTAAGCTTTTCGCATTTGATATCATTAAAGCTAAAGGTATAGTCTGTCTTTATGAACGATATTAATTGATTTCGTTTAATACAAAACAATCGATTATTTCGAATTTCCGACGAATTTTTGCTTGGCAATATTAGTCAATGCTTTCCTGGAGACTTTGCCTGTATATATTTCTGGAAAGTCATTTTGAAAAAGATAAAACTTTGGCAATACAGTAAAGATTCCTGGTTTGTCGTTGTGGTAATCTTGAAGAAACGTACGAAGCTGCTGCTCGGAAACCTCTCCTCCTGCTTGCACCCGCACGCATGCGCACAGTACCTGGTAGTAAACGTCATCTGGAACAGGAACGATAACCACCGCTTCAACACCCGGATATGACTCAATGATACGCTCCAGGACATCCGGAACCACATTCATTCCACCCGAAACAATTACACTAGATTGTCTACCCTGTACGTAGAGGACACCTTTTTCGTTTAACTTTCCGATATCATTCGTCTTACACCAGCCATCTGGTGTCTTAACAGCCGCTGTTTTCTCCTTGTCATTAAAATATCCTTTAAAAACAGCATCACCCCGTATATAAATTTCTCCATATGTATCAGCAGGCACTATTTCACCGTTATTATCGACTACTTTTAACTCCACCTCAGGACCTTTGAACACGTTTCCACAGCAGTTCTCTTCAAACTGTTCTGACTTTGTTATGATTGCAAACGCGGCTATTTGAAACTCTGTTGCACCGTAAGCTATTAGCATGACTGGTGACAAATTTCCTACACATTTAGCGATGCTCTTGCTCAATGGTTGGCCACCAGTTGCGAGGGCCATTACTGGCCAATCAAAATTAAGCTCGTGCTGTAAGAAGAAAAATAAAAGCATCTATAAATGTGTATATTTAGAATGGTAACGTGTTTTGCTCATGCTACTTTATTTAAATAAAAAAGAATCAAACTACTTTGGCGTTTGTTTCATCAGTATTGTTACAGAAAGGATATATGAAAAAAACATGCAAACTAAATAATAAATAGAAACAGAAATTTGAATGAAAAATGTAATTGACCGGTGTCGCACAAAAATGAGCCTTCGGACATTTGTTACACTATTTGACAATAATTGATTGCAAACAACATACAATTTAAATTTTTGCTCGCTCTCAGATGTTGGTAAAAAATAAAGTTCTTCAAACTGTATGTGAATAACGTATTTTAGAATAAATGGTCATATAAAAAGGCTCCAGTATAAATTCATGTCACGTATATCTCTAAATTTCAAACAATACGCTACCAAATTCAAAAGCGTTGCAAACGCTTTTGAAATTTCAATATGAACATATAGTGTAGCGATGCGGTGTAACCAACCTTTCCAATCGATTTCTGCTACCTAGACTTTTGCTTATGGCAACAGTGATTCGAAATGATTCTTTTTTTTTAAAATTTGACTATGCCCTATGAAAAAAGCATATTGTGGAAAGAGATAATTAAATATTTCACCAGATATGATATATATCGAAATAGTACATATTTTTGCAACCAAATTTAAAATTTAATGATGATGGAAGAAAATGATTACCGGAATAATTTACTGCCCTCGTAAATTGAGTTTTGACGTCAATTTGTGGTATGTCTCGTCATTTTAGAGTGAACAAAGACGCCCTAGGTTTACTTTTTCAGAATGTTGTAATTTTGCATTTACTGGACGTAGATAACTGTTCCAATATTGATATTAAAATATTGTTTATTCAAAATATATAAGAAAGCTAGTTTTCAAGTATGTTGTTTTGGTCCATTTTCCCGTGTCGCTGGTCGTATATAAGATAATGTTTGCTTTTATCCTTGAGCTGTACGTGATAATCTGATTAATAAAACATCGTTAAAGTTGAATATGAACAACAGGGATTTAAACGGGTTAATAATTGAACGTTGTACTATTGTACATGCTTAGATTTGATTGTAAAATACGCACATATTCATGTGATGCCATATGTTAATATGATACCATACCTGTCGCTGTATGAATTCATGGATTGTATGTGGAAGTACAGACACAGAAGTGCATTTTTCACGCTTTGCAACTTCAACTATGAAGGCTGCATAGTCAAGAGGTGGTGGGCAAAACCCGGATACTGTTACACGCTTTATTCCTGATATAAGTGTTAAGGGAAATCCACCAATCCATGCAAACGGTCGGTCATTGAAAGCGATTGATTTCTGGTTTGCGACATCCTCAGCTGCAACCATCTGGCAGACGCGAATTGCTCGATGTGTGTGAGCAATTAACTTCGGTACACCTGTACTTCCGGACGTCTGGAATAGGAACGCTATATCGTCATCTTCAATTTCCGGTAGTTGTATGTCGTCATGAGTTTGTGCAATGACGTCACAAAGGTGTAAATTGTTCTCCATATCAGAGTAATTACCGTCTCTATGTGTAATCAAATAACGTAGATATGACAGTTTCTGGCTTCGAACTCGTCCTTTCTCGCTGTCTAATTCTACTAATTTCTTTACAATATTCCAATTGCTTCCATCACATCCTGGGTCCATCACTAGAAGGCTACACGACTGAAGCTTGTCCATCACTGCAATGAGATCACTGCCATCAGTGTAAGTAAATGCAATGCTAACCGGAATGGCACCAGCAATCATAGCACCTATAACAACGTATAACCATTCCGGACAGTTGCGAACATTCACGGCTATAACCTCACCCTTCTTTACACCTAGATGTATCAAAGCTTTAGCCGTGTCGCGAGCTTTTTCGTACAAATTCGACCACGTGACAGCATCGCGAGTGAAATCAGACGAAACAAACACCACCGCCTCGCTTTGTCCTTTAGAGGATGCATGAAATTTTAGACAGTCTATAATAGTCTTTAAACGGCTCTCCGTGTGTGTTCTCTCTAATTTAATGTAACTGTCCGTTAAAATGATTTCACTAGAACTCATTGTTTGCTAATTTATTTCCGTTTTCGTTAACTCCTAATATTTCTACAGAAAATAGTGTATTTTGATATAACGTCAACGTTTTTTGTACTCCACAGTGAAATATAAACTCCTAACCACGTCTACTGAACTCGAATTAAAAGGTTAAATCAATATGCAACTGATAAACATAGGCATTTACCATCTGGGTCGCGTTATATATATCGGTTTACTTTGTTTACATTATATTAGTACATGAGAGATTAACTTAAATTTCGTTGATACCACAGTGCTCAATGTTTATTTCAACCTAATAGTACTGTGACCTAGCATTTGTCTAGCCTTCTACGCAAAAAACATAAACACAAGTAACTTTATAGAACTAGTATCGCTTTGCTATCTATATTATTCCGTGCGTATTAAACGGGACGACGATGTAACCGAAATATTAAGACAGGGGTTTTTAATTCATAAACTAATATCCGTTCTAGCGGTTTTCGTCTTCTAATAAACAATGATAAGGAGTTCAGATGCGAAGTAATTAAGCACGAAAACCGGAGGCTTGGGTGGTTTATAACTGCGCATCAGAACGACAAAAGGGTGTTTATTAGACGATAACAACGCTGACAAAGATGACCATTATTATTCTCTTTATTTCCCTTTGATTAGATAGCATGGTAATGAGTAAGGAAAAGGCACAATGTAAGTTGTATACATACATAGCAAAATATATAATTAGTACATAGTTATATCGGTTAGTAACAAAAGTAAACATATGCCATTATTAACCAATATTCGATTACTTATCGGACAGACAAACTATTCAGCAGTCGTATGGGTAACAGTTTTGTGTACTATAGTCAATATTGCCGAAACGAAAAACAAGAAACGTTGCAGTGGAAACGAAAAGAACTGGCGTTTATCTGGCTCTAGAATCTGGAAAAATCTCTCGATTTCACCAATGTAATTGTTTGATATAATAAATATATCAACATGAATATGTCGCCCACTTGTCCAGTCGTATATATATGTTCAATTATAGGCCATTATTTAGATAATCTATTACGCGTGTGCATGACGTCATTTTGACGGCATATTGGTTCATGCGTTGTTTATTGCATAATAAAACATAATGTTTCCACTCTTTGTATATAGAGATAAAATCGTGAGTCATGCTAGAATGTACTAAGATTAAACCCGTTAATTTCCTTCTTATATTATTGGTATAGCATTACTAGATAAGCCTTCAATTATATCAATTTTTATGATGACTTAAGACAGTGGCTAGATAGCCGTGAGCTAATTCTTGAATAAATGAGAGAAACCCGTATGATACTACTGCAAAATCCAGTCCACACGTCAATCACTAGTACTGGAAAACTGTATGATACCTCTCATAGTAGAATATAATACATTTAGATTTCCGAACACATGTGCCCAACCCTATGCAGTTTCACCAGCACTGAAGCTTGAACAAAGCGAAAATATAGACCTAATATTTTGTTCACCTCCCGGTCGACAATATTCTGTAGATATGAGCTATACAATAATACAGATATTTTTATTTTAATTCGTTACAAGTGACGTAATAAATAACCCTAACCCTTGATAACAAGTTTTGTTTTAGACATTTCATTGTCTTATATGTGTTATTAACAAAGAAAAACTAAAGCACTATCAGAATATTAAACTTAAAAGTTTCTTGGCAGAATCGGATTTCTAATTATTTACGACACTGTAATAGATAGTTCGCTAATGATGTGCTTTGCTCCGAAAATCAATCACATTTTAAAAATCTTGAGAGTTCAATGTAACTTATTTCCTATTGAAGACGACGATTCCGATCCAATTAAGTAATGGCTCATAAGTCAACTGTTACTAAATTCTGTTGTAGATGCTCACATAAACACGACTAGTATCTTTTCATACAGTATATAACCTTTGCACACCGGCATATTTTGTTACTCACTCGAAAGACATGCATGTGTTTTTGTAAACATTGTACATCACGTTATGCTACTTTCGGTTTACTGCGCGTGTTGTATACATACGTCAGCAAATAGATTGAGCTGTAACATGAAAGTAAAATTTCCATTGGCCCACCTACAGTGGTCACGCGCAGGGGTCACCTGTATGCGAACCTGCGCATGGACTTTTTTTTTTTTTTTTTTTTTGCTAACGAGAGGTCAATTTCAAGCGTTCTCATAAGATGTCAATATACCTAGGTTTGAGTACGACATGTCTGCTTTACGTCTGTGAAAAAATATTTGCAATCGCTCAAAACACTATCCCACAGGGGCCTGTACGCGAACGTTGGTAAAATGAAAATTTTCAAAGGTGGTTAAAATTGTGTCCAAGGTCATTTTCAATGTCGTCTTAAAGTGTCAGCATTTGCCTCGGACGTCTGAGATTTCAACATTCAGGAGCTGTCGGCATAGCCTTTAAATTCATATAGACAAAACGTGTTCCATACGGTAACTGTCACTTCTATGGAAGGCCAAACCTGTCTTAACCCGCGTATACGGTTTATTACGTTACAGGCGTTCAAAGGATATATCAATAGTTATTGTACTGAAGTGAAATATCCATCCGCATCTTTACCACATGTGCATGTATGTTCCGTGTCTAACTCTAGAAAGTGTCGTCACTCTCTAGTAAATTGTTATCTCTCTCTAAAGCAAAGTTCACTCATGAAATTGAAGTTTAAAAAAGCAATCACTTAGAACTAGTAACTTAACGTTTGGGGTAAACTACATGTACGTGAATACGAACAATGACGTTTACACTTAACTGAATTAATACTCGTGAATTCAGAGCGACTATACATCATGTACACAATTGACCGGACAGGTTTAGACAGATTTCTAAGAAATTTCTTTTTCAAACACTGAAAAACGTGTGAGCCTATTAAAACCAACTGTCGTACTCGCACTTCAATTATATTAACATAATTATATGTTGGCTAGTAATGTAGACGTAAAACCAATACAGAAACTGCGTGGTAGGTAGGTAAATAACTCAAATTGATGTGCCGGAGATGCAAACAACTGACGGTGTGTGAGAACTACACGAGAATTTCCTTTTATACTCAATTAAATGTATGAAACTCGGAACCAGTAAAGGTAAACGGGAACTAGCTTTTTGGTGATATACAATACGGCTCTAGACCGCACCGCCACGGGTTACAGCAGACGCGGAAACTTCTAAAAAAACTTAATTCTAAAAATAATTTCAATTATCATCCATTTGTAAGGTGTTTTTCTATCATCATCACGATACAGTTCGCCAGATTTGACTGTGAAACAGGTATTATTAAATGATATTTTAAGATGAATTGTATATTTTCAAGATAGAACAGCAAGTTGATAAAAACGATCGGCCTAGATTTGCAGAACCAAACTCCCTTTAAAACGTAATGTTATACAGCATCAACAATTTAAGTGACAAATAGTACACTTAGCTGCATTTATGATCTATAAAAAACAAACAGTACGAACGATTTATAAAATACAAACAGTACGAACGATTTATCAATAATACCGATATTAGCCTTTCTTGTGGTGTAAAGGGGGACAACCAGAGTCAATACTGCCAAAAATGAGCAGGTAGGCCAAATAAAGCCTTAAGATTCCGATTAAATTTGTTATATTTGAATGAAAAAAGAAAATTGTAACAAAAATAAAACAGTATCTTCTTTCTATCGTCGTTTTTTTCTTAATACAAATTACAATGCAGAGACCTCCACATACATGTAGCTTTGTACATGTATATATTCAATTAACGGCCACTATCAGGTTGCTATACACGTATTCTCTATCTAGATTAAACAACGTCAAGTTATTATAAATTTTAGGTGCCGTAACTTAGGTTTATGTGAATTTAATCCATGTTATCAAAATATTTATGTATTTTCATAGTTATTTGTCTATACTCAATCTTTAAGTTGGTATGCTGGCTTCTGTGCGCATGCGCCAAATGCCTGAAAGCGTTTAAAGTCGTAAACATGAAATCATTTTAAAAACATGAAAACAAAAGCTGTTACCTTCATTTACATCGTATGAATAAAGATATTTAAACTAATTTTGACAATATTAATGAAATAAATGTCACTTCTTTATTAGAGTTAACCGTTTGAACTTTTCTCGCACAGTGTCTTCTTGCAGTGAATAAGCTTCATCAAAGATCGTGATTTTGAACGTCAGCACCTGTGTCACTTCCAGGTGAGTACAAAAACATATATATTACCGAACATATATGTCCTATTATGCTATCAAATACGTTACACATTCCGTTTACTAATTGTGCTAGCTGACACGAGTAGAAAAATATGACTTTAAGTATTTGTAGGACCGCTCAACGCAAACAAATGGCGAGACTTCAAAAACAACTTTCGACAAAAGAGACACCCCTTCTGTTACAGATTCCTCTATTGTCACGTATATCATGATTATTTTCTGTGACAAACGAGGTTTAAATTGAGTGATGTAAATGTATATTATGTGCTAAAAGAGTGAGGGATTCCAACCGTCTCGGTACGTCATGACTAGTTGTCATTCATAAATTTGAACCACCAAAATATAGTTATGTTTTGTTTTGTTGTGTAGATCTTGTCACTTCAACACCAAAGTTGACAACAACAAAATAATTCTGAGTGCCCTTTTTATATTCTGTCTTGTTATTATGTACATGTACTGACTTTAAAAGATATTAGGATGGTGCTTGTCAACAAGCATTTGTCGGTAAGCGCGATGTCCTTCAGTGAAGCTGGAATTTCTGGTAGCACCTTGCGTCGCTGCCGCTGTATAGTGCGTTTAACGGACGCCTCTTTCGGCCAGTACCCACGATATTCTGGCGGGAAGTTCGCTGCAAGCTCCCGATTCACTATTTTGGATGGTGCTTCATGTGACATTCCTGCAGCATCCCTAATACGGGAAACTGACTGTTGCACGACAACATTGGCAGTATCTGGGCCATGGAGATCGTGCGGTGCTTCCTTCAATACATCATCTCCGGATGTTATAAGTATATATATGCGCACCATAAACCGGTTTAAGCTCCCCAGTGGTGTTTTTGCCACTGACCGTTCCAAGGCGGTGCCCCACGGTGTTCCTTTAATTGTTCGATTTGTCCTCGTGTGTTTGCTTTGTATGCTAGTGTGTGTTGGTAGTGTATATGTGTGTGTGTACATGATTGTGTGTGTGTGTGTCGTGTGTGTGTGCGTGTGCGTGTGTGTGTGTGTGTTGGTGGTGTGCACTTCTGGGTGCTGTGGGGTTCGTTTTGGGGAGGCTGCGTTTTTGGTACGTGGCATTCCCTGTTTGATATTATTACTTTTTTTTTTTCCCTTACATTTCCTGTTTTCACACCGCCAATATATTTTATTAGATTTTGTATCATTCCTGTCCTTACAATAACTATATCCTTTAAATCCAATTTTTTTAGCACCTCGCGAACTTAAAAAATATGTTGGTGTTTCTTCCATTTTACAAACAATAATGATGGTATTTGAATAAAAAAAATCGAAAAACTTACCTTGATATGATTTCATAATCAAAATTGTATTTCTGTAAAAACTGCTCACTTTATTTGCACAATATTATACCCACAATTTATACATTCATATTATCATATTACCGAGGGAAAATGAGTTCACTCGTACTCCATGTTTTGACCGACTGATCATTATTCTCTATTACATGCCGTTATTAGACCAACTATCTTATTCGGCAATATGTCGTAGTCGGCGAAATGTCTTTCGACGAACTGTCGTGCACCGTTTTCAGATACAGTAAACTGTGTTCAAATAATACAATTCAATTTCAATACTACTTTATTTTGCCATGGTTACATTTGTAACAACAGACATAGAGAAAAACAACATAATCAAATATACACTGTTGGGTAACCTAACATTTAGATACAGATACTTGACATAATGAAAAACATTGTTAGCGGGGTCAGTGGAATAGATATTTCATTGACCGGCACATGATATTGTTGTAAGGTTAGGAGAATTTACCGTCAAAAATGAAAAGCATGAAAAGCGTGCGTATTATTACTATGGAATGTCATTCATAAGGTTTTGTGACACAGTGTAAATTCCATGCAGTAATGGATTAATTATGGTACATTTTTCAATATAATCGAGATAAAGGTGCTTAGATTTTTTAACGTTACATAGTGTGTTATTAAGAAGCTGGCTATATTTAATTACATTTGGATGGTTAAAGTAATAAGATGAAATTAGTAGCTTTCTTTTGTTACTAAAACGGTTACAAACAAGGAGATAGTGAAATTCGTCGCCTAAAGTTAAACATGTCGGACAGATTATTTCGTTATATGGAGTATTTATCCATCGTCCTGTTTTAATGGGTAGCTTATGATTTGCAGTACGGAATTTGAAAATCGGTAAGTACATATATCTAGGTAGAAGTGTAAGATAGTCCTCCCGTTCATGTTGGTGCTTAAAGAGGCTATAAAGTCTGCCTTTATTTCAAGCTTGCATTTTATTATTCCATTCGGAGATATATTGGTCAACCAACGTCTGCTTTATTAAAAGATGTATGTTCTTTGTGGAAACATTCGCTTGATTTAAAAATATGTTAGTATTACCAGTTGAATCGAAACTTATTTTCACAAAGTTCAACCATTTAAATGAATGCTGACTTTGCAACATAAATTTATATACAATATTGGAATATTTACTTTCATTACCAATTACTAATTTGTTCCAATAATTGATTACTTTACTACGAATCAAAATGTCAATCGGATATCTACCCAATTCTCCATATAACATATAGGCCGGTGTGCTTTTCCTGGAATTCGTAATTTTACGCAGAAATTCTAGGTGTATTTTTTCAACGTCACTTGTATTTTCAATTCCCCATACTTCGCTAGAGAATGTCAAAATCGGTAAAATAGTATTATCGAATAACTTGAGTTGGAGATCTATCGGCAAGTTTAAATTAAAAATACGTTTATACTGAAGATGCATTGCTTTTCTAGCTTGTGTTATTAAGTGAGCACGTGCCTTATTAAATTTACCAGTTGAGCTAAAAACAACACCGAGATATTTATATTGCTCAACAATCTCTATTTCATTGCCGTTAATTGTAAAAGACATGTTTGTTTGAACCGAAAACCATAACTTTTATTTTTTCAGCATTAATTTATAGCTTTCACATTTGGCAAAGTATTAAAATACGATTTTGGATCTGACTTTTGCATTTGTCGTAGTTTGGATTCATTGATAAAATTGTGCTTATTCATGTAGAACTTCATTGTCCGTTTATAATCCTTACTCGCACGGTTGAGTAAATTTCTACTGTTATTGTTTTTATTCAATGCGAACTGCTGACGTGCCCGGTTATAAATAAGTCGCTTATTCCGACAGTGAGGCCCATACCAGGGTCTATTTTTATCGTTTGTGCCGACCTTTCTCTGCCTATTTCGTGCATTTTTGGTAAAATTATTCGGAAATGTAAGTTTCACCGACTTATCAAATATACTTATTACGTTTTCGACAATATTATTTAAATCTACTTTTTGGTGCGCTGATGTATTTGGAAAATCATTTATAAGAAATTCAATCAATGCTACTTTCTCTAGGTCAATATTGTGCAAAAAATTGTTAGTTTTGCTTCTTTGCCATTTAGGGTTCGAACTGTTGGGATATGTAGTTTTTGATGTTTTTGATGTATTTGTAATGTCAAAGTTCATACTTAAGGACAACAGAGAGTGCCGGTCTGAAAAAATACTGTCAACTTCCGTTATGCTAAAGTCAATAAAAAATTTCAACAGACTGGCAGAGGATATAGTATAGTCAAGAATTTTTAAATGTAAAGTTTCCTACTTCACTGTCCTGTCCAAAACGACCATTTAAAATAAATAAGTTAGAATCCTTAGACTTTCTATTTACAATTATACGTAATTTCTGCAAAATTTCGGCTTGGTTAAAGAACTTTCTCGTATCTTCGTCAAAATCGAAATATTGTGATAGAAAATTGTCATTTTCAGAAACCTCTTGCAATGAACCCGTATGTTCATTGGCATCACCGGTCAGTAATACATGTTCATATAAATTACACATTTCAACAGTTTCATTTTCAAAAATCAAAAGTTCATCTTGGTTAAAGTACTTGGAAGATTCTGGTGGTATGTACATAACACCTAAAACTAAACACGCACTAGAGCCAAAGGCCTTATTCTTAATTTTAAGCCAAAAAACGTAATCAGATTTTGAATCAATTATTTCTACATCTTCGATCAGGTAGTCTTTGATAAAAACTCCTATACCACCAGATTTTTTTTAAATGCCTGTTTTCTAGGTTGTTTTAAAAAATGGAAACCATCGACAAACATTTCGTCGTACATGTCTATCTTACATTCAGTACAACACAAAATATGATAATTTTTCAACATATCATTAAATTCATGGAAGTTTACCCTAGTTTTAATACAACAAACATTTAGTGTTCCTATTTTGAGTTCATATGGCAAAGAATTGTCATCTACTACAGTACTGCTTGGATTTTCACTTGATTCAGTAAAGAGCTTGGAGTGCACTGGCCCCTGGCTGTCCTAAGTTTTTTCGTCTACACGGTTCTTTTCCTCTGAAAGTTTCTCGGTCGATCTACATGTGGTATGGATCGCCCTCGCTGTCTCAAAGCCGAGGCTCACATTTGATTTCCTGGTAGAGCCGACTGTTTGTTTGTCACGAGAGCTTCTTACTGGCGTATTTGATTGCCGGCGAGACACGCCCCTTCTACGAGAACGTGTTCTACCACTTCTTTGTTGGGACGGTTCGCGGGAGCTTGTTTGAGAATTGCTTTTTGAATGTTTTGCACCTGTGTCCATTTCTGGGTCTGATTCAGAGTCTGCAGAAGAGTCACCGTTGTTTGAATCACGAGGTTGTGGAGGTGCCGCAAATGGAGGATCTGCGATATTCCCAGTGATAGGTGGATGAGTCGTTTGGTATTTAATTGCGTCTTGCTTTTCTTTCAATGTATCGATTATTCTTTTTTGTACGTTTGTAGATCGGGGCTGGGAGAGAATGGTATACCAGTCTGGGAAAAGGTCTTTGTGAACCTTACCCTTCAGTATTATTGCCGTCAGAATAGCTGTCTTTACTTCATCTGCCCCGTGGATTTCTCGCAACTGTTTAAATTCGGCCCACAAGAATTAACGTGCTTCAGAGATTTCTTTTGGGTAGTCTCTTGAAATTCATATTCTAGTTCCTTTTAATCGTTTAGCATTATTCAAGATAAAATGTACTTGACTAGTATCACTGAATGTTACTAAAATTGGTCGCTGGTGTGGCCTCTCGGGTGGCAAGTGTCCTGGTTTTGGTCTAATTATCCTACCCAGTCTAAAAGCTCTCAGGATGCAAAAGGAAGACTTTTCTAATAGCAATTTATCGGTGAGAACTTTGGTGACATTAAGCTTTTCATCTGTTGGCAACTGCTTTAATTCATTCATATTCAAATCAATAAAGTCCATGGTAGGCACACCCCCACCCACCGAACCAGTGGAATGGGGAGCACGTTTGCTGGGTTGTACAGGTCGAAAATCAACAGACAATACAGCATATCTACCAATATAAGGTGCAAACCCCTCAAGGTATCTTTGGAAGCACTGCTAGCCATCTGCAAAGTTCTAGTTTTTCTTCTAATAAGTTTTGAGATCTCTGGATCGCCACGACCGACATCTTGGTTACCCACAATGCAAAAACAGGTACAACAGGTTAAACATAGAATTATCTGGTCAATATCATGTTTTCATGCACTGAGGCAAAACTTTTTTTTTCTTCTTTTATGTCTCATTTGAGCGATGCTTTTTAAAAATGTACACCGCAATATATCTATCCGGCGCATACATATTAATAGAAGTTTTCAGGAATACATTAAGAAATTTTTATCACTTGATAAAACAAAGAGATGTGTGTTTAATGCCAATATAGCTTTACTGCTTTAATGCATTTTACAAAATCGATTAAATACTATATTGGGTCAGTATATCAATTCCAAATACGGAAGGTATTTTATTGTCAAACTGTAGATTTCATAATAAAAATACATGTGGCAAGGAGTTTTAATCAACGCTCTGTCGTAGGAAATTGTAGTATGGGCACATTTCAAATCGTCAACATAATGATGTAAGAAACAACACATTAGTAAAAAAATGATAACTAACTTTAGAGCAAGCAACCAATGATTACCTTAAAACAAGTAGAACAATGATTATCTTAGAACAATAATTTTCTTAGATCAATGATTATCTTAGAACAATAATTACTTTAGGACAATGAATATCTTAGAACAATGATTACCTTAGAACAATGATTACTTAGAACAATGATTACCTTAGAACAATGATTACCTTAGAACAACTATCATCTTTGAACAATGATTATCTTAGAACAATGATTATCTTTGAACAATAATTATCTTAGAACAATGATTGCCTTAGAACAATAATTATCTTAGAACAGTTATTATATTAGAACAATGATTATCTTGGAAAAAAGATTATCTAAGAACAATGATTATCTTTTAACATGGTTTACCTTCGCACAATGATTATCTTAGAACAATGATTATCTTAGAACAATGATTATCTTAGAACAAAGATTATCTTGGAACAATGATTATCTTAGAACAATAATTATCTTAGAACAATGATTATTTTAGAACAATAATTATCTTAGAACAATGATTATCTTAGAACAATGATTATCTTAGAACAATGATTATCTTGGAACAATGATTATTTTAGAACAATAATTATCTTAGAACAATGATTATCTTAGACCAATGATTATCTTGGAACAATGATTATCTTAGAACAATAATTATCTTAGAACAATGATTATATTAGAACAATAATTATCTTAGAACAATGATTATCTTAGAACAATAATTATCTTAGAACAATGATTATCTTAGAACAATAATTATCTTAGAACAATGATCATTTTAGAACAATAATTATCTTAGAACAATGATTATCTTAGAACAATAATTATCCTTGAACAATGATTATTTAGAACAATTATTATCTCAGACCAATGATTGTTTAGAACAATGATTATCTTAAAACAATGATTACCTTAGAACAATGATTATCTTAGAACGATGATTATCTTAGAACAATGATTATCTTAGAACAATGATTATCTTAGAACAATGATTATCTTAGAACAATAATTATCCTAGAACAATGATTATTTAGAACAATGATTATCTCAGACCAATGATTATTTAGAACAATGATTATCTTAAAACAATGATTACCTTAGAACAATGATTATCTTAGAACAATGAACTTCAAGACTACAGGATAATTGAGAAAAGCATGAGATAGGTAACGTACAGTGTATTGATTTCCCTTTGCTTATTAATTAAGATACTGCTATTTACCTCTCTACCAAATTGCCAGTAATATCAGGATAATGACGAGAAAGTTAAAAAGTCAGAGAGTTGCTAAAACAGCGTCTCATCTAATTTTATCAAGCTAATTTATCTAACAAAACTTACTTTCCGTAACAAAAACATGCTAACGTAGTACTGATTAAGTCAGTTATTTATCAAGTATTAACATAATTGACATATAAGGATCGAAGGATTGTGATGTTCATGAACCAGTTAGGCTCCAGGTTCAAGTACCGGACAAACACCTAGCGTTCGTAGCTATGAAGTGGGCAAAGTATACTGGTGAGTAGTGCTTATACAAATAATGTTTTCTCTTTCCTTGTAAGTGACTGGTTAGATCATAAACGATGGCTCAAACGCACTTAGCTTATTTCAGTATCGAGCGTGTAATTATATTATAAAAGTATTTACAATGGGTAGAACGCGTAAATCTATAAAATAAACAAATTTAAAAGAATATCATTATACATGTGTTTTCCATTTGTCATTTTTTCCACTAGAATCAAACATACTTGCCCCAATGAGTTATCAATAAAAGTCATGCTCATTCAACTTGAATATAGCATATATATTATTATTATATTAGATTCTATTGTTGTTCCAATTAAGCCCTAAATTTCAATTTTTTATGTGTAAGTCTTTTTATTAAAACGGCTAAAGTTAAAGTTATAATATATAAATCATGTAATGGTGAAGATTAGGAGAAGGGTTTTTATGTCTAAGTCATGTTATAACGAAGGTTAGGGTTAGGGTTATTATGTGTAGATTCTAAGTCATGTTATTATGAAGGTAAAGGTTAAGGTTATTATGTGTAAGTCATGTTATCATGAAGGTTAGGGTTAGGGTTATTATGAGTAAGTCATGTTATTATGCAGGTAAGGGTTATTATATGAGCCGCATTATCGTAATTATGACGTAAGCGAGTAAATGACGTCAACGCAAAACAAGTGCTTACAAAATGGCGGCGCCCGTATGTTTACATGCGTAGAAAAGTAGACAGACAGAATGGATACTTTCGAGGTAACATGTATTATGAAAATACAGAAAGTCAACATTAGACAAATTGAATAATAAGTGCCTTCGCACAGAACTGATGTCCTGCACATGATTACCTGCTAAAATGTACTGTTATTTTGTGCAAAAATCCCGCCAAATATTTTCCGATCACCGTCATATCGCAGTTACTTTACTGTACATGTACTTCTAGGTATAAAAACATACCGCATTAGTATCATAATGGATAAATCTACGTGCAAAATCAGCATAATCAGGTGTCTTTCACAATACAGTATACAGTAGCTAGATCTAGATCTAAAGTTAATGTGTACAGTTTCATGTTTGATCGCGGTGTAACTGTTAAGTACATGTATCACTAAAAATTAATAGACAAGTTGTTGAAATTATGTATGAAAACTTATTTTAATGAATAAATGCACTCATCGGGATTTTTATTTTGACTAAATAAGGCGCGAGAAAAAGTTAAGTATATATATAAGATAGTTCTACATGTATCTGATTGTAACGTCCAATTACAAAATGTAGCACAGTGGAAGGTATCGCCGCTTAACAATCGAGCAGATGTGAGTTCGATCCTCACGACCTGAATGTTTTGGTTTTTTTTGGTGCGACAGATTTTTAACACAGTTTTTTTCTATTATTGACTTTCCTTTTTATGTGCGATTCATCAAGAAAACCTTATTTTACAGGAACTTAACGACTTACTGGCAGTGTTTGGCTTGAGTAGCACACACAGTACCAATCGAGACAGAGGGTATCTCTTACATGAAGACAATAGCACAGATGTGGTCATTGGTATGAGATTCATCAATTATATTCATAATAAATAATCAATTCTTTAGTATTATAAAACTATCGACAGTGTTCATTGAAATATTGATACAATATGAATAAAGATTTTAGCAATAAAGTACAATGTCGGTTGAAGATCACTCGTAAATTTCGGAAGTGATACACTCATACGGACACACATTTAATAAAACATTTAGAATAGCTACTTCTCTTTCAGATGATATTGATATTTCCGCGGACGATCGTGTAGAACAATACATGCATTTGGCTACACCATATATACCTGCTGAACACGAGAATGATCCTGATAACCCTCAGAGTGAACTCGAAATGATCTAGGATCAAATCCGTAATGGTTGTGACTGTAGCAAACAATGCTTTAATCAATTTAATGAGAGAAAACTACTTGATCATGTGTTGAATTTGGAAATGGAAAGAAACGAGAAAGAATTGTATATAATGGGAACAATTGATAAAGTAGCTTCGAATGCTAGATGTGAAGACGGTGAAAGAAAACGAACAAGATGGGCTTATACTCATGAAGGAAAGAAGGTATGTCGAAACGCATTTCTTTTGATTTTTGACATTGGGAAAAGAACTCTAGAAAGCATACTGAAACATAATCGAGCAGGGTGTTATATCTCGTGTTCATGGTTTAACAGGAAAACAGTCAAATAATGTTCTTTCTAGGGAAATGATTAAAGAAAGACTTCCTCAACCGGCACCAACCAGAGGACGTGATGGTATCCCTCCATTTACCTTCCTGCATCAAACACTAAACTCTCAATACATAAAGAGTATGTAACCGCCTGCTTGCAAACTCACAAGCGTAGTGTTGGACTAACACATTTAAAGATGTATGGAACAGGTGCCTCATATTAAAATGATGAATCCTCGTGAGGATGTGTGCAAAAAGTGCGAGGACTCCCGCCAAGAAATATCGTTAGCAAGAAACGAGGATGATAAATTATCTGCAACAGGAAAATACCACCAGCACGTGATTGACGCACGTTCAGGAAGGGTCGTATATGAGCAGTGTGTAAAGGATTCAACCGAAATGTTACAGCAGCACTTGCCTTTGCCTGAAAACAACATGGTATATTACACATTTGACTTCAGCCAGTACCGGAAATTACCTCACCATTCAAGGGAGAAGGGTCCCACGTTTTTTATACACCCACGGAAAGTCCAGTTGGTTGGGTTCAGGATCGATGGATACAAGCAATACAACTATCTCCTTGATGAGAATCAGACAATAGGTACGTTGTGTTTTTTTTGCTGAGATCATCATCTTTTTTCACTCGATATACCGTCTACATTATACTTATACATGAATCAACAATAAATATTCTTCCAAAACTAAAAGTAATTATTATTGAAATTTCAGAACAGATAATTTCATGCAGCCAATTAATAAAAGTGATTTTATTCGTTAAAACAGATCATCTGCTTATTATTAAAATCTGAATCATTAAAAAGAACTACGGCTTTAACAGGTCAAGACGGACAGGTCAAGACGGACAACTTGCTCACGGACCAGACTCAGTAATTTCAATGTTGGATGATGCGTTCCAAAGGTTTGGATTAGCAGAAGATGAGTGCCGAATCCACGCAGATAACTGCTACGGTAAGTGCAAAAGTACAGACATATCTATACTGCGATAAATGCATGATCGAATAAACATAATTTTCTCTTCCTTATTTAATAAGTTATGAACTATCTTCGCGTACGTTTAGGAAAGTATTTTTTATAAAACACACTTACGTTTTTGAGTAAGTAAACCAAGTATTCGTTACAACTTACAGAAAACTTACGATTTGTTAGTGAAACAGTGCCCCAGTCTATAGTTCTGATATTCACCGCATCATCAGTCAATATCTATACAGTATTATACACGTTTCACTTCTACGTCGTTTTGGTGCAGTAACAAACTTACATAGAGATAGTAAACTGTATACTTATACTTAATATTTTGTCCCCGAATACAAAACAGATTGTAAATGAAGCCTATAATTAAATTTCAGGTCAAAATACTTGCTTACCTTAGCTGGAGAACAATGACCAATCGACATAAATCAATCTGTTGTATATATGATGCAGCTACCCGGACACACACGGTAATACTCGATTAAGAAAATAAATGTAATGAATAAAAACAAAAACACAAATGTGTATACAGAATTTTTAACATCAATGTTGAAGTCACTCTTCAATCTCATTTAGTAGACGCGTTATTAAAATAGTGTTGCATGTCCTTGTTATTTTAATATTCAAAGTAAATATACATGTACATGTATGCCGGAAAATCAGCGTCGGTCTGTGGTTATGAATTATTTTATAAGGATGCAAAACACACAGTACTGAATTTAATCGAATTCCGTAACACAATTTTATGTTTAAACTTTGTATAAAATGTATTATCTGTTTATATTCCAAAATAGATGCATTATCGATGCTGGATTTGGTCGGATAAAACAGCTGTACCGTAGGTCAGATGTAGACACTGTAGAACAAGCAGGAGATGTAGTAGCTCAGTCATCTCACAGCAATGAAGCAGTTATATATGGGAACGGAAACTGGACATGGAGGCAGTGGAAACCTTTTTTACAGACCGATTCAAAAAGGTCCCGAACATTGCCAAGTATCACAGTTTTCGTTTCACCCCAGACGAACCTGGTGTTGTGTACATGATGAAAATATCTGCAACGGACGAAGCGGAAGTGAGATGTGTCATCTGCAAGACTCATCCTCTACAAATGGATCCATCCACTCTCCCGCCTGAACTTCTCCCGGGAGGTTTTAGCTTGGAACGTAACCAGTATTTGTATAGGCACGTTCGACCGCTTGTGAGACAGCCGTATCAGGACAGGTTTTGTCTCCCTCCAACATAACATTTGAATGACAGTCAAATGCAAATGCATTTATCCCGTTTAATAAAGACTTAAATAGAGTGTATTATAGAAGAATTAATTTGAATACAAACAGTGTTATATTCTCGGGAAAGAACACTTAAACACATTTTTGTTAAAAAGATTATGTATTTGATATGTTGAATGTAGAGCTTTTATTTATAATTTTCTAACAGTTGTATTACATTGATTAAAGCCTGACGAAATGATATGATATTTGTTTCATGATCATTTTTTTAAATCTAGTGCTCTGTATTAACAAACCATATTCATTGCATTTGCACACACGTTACACCTACGCAAGTCAATATTTCGACGTCATCGTGACGTTACGGGAGTAAATTTGTTAAAAAGTGACATTACGTTGCTCGAGTTCTGCAAAGAAGGTTCTTAGCTGAAAAAGATTATACAAAAAACGAAAATGTCAAAACATCACGATAACTCATATTTCAACTTGATGCGGCTCATTTTATATCAGTACCATTATGTGAACGCCGGTCTATGCGCGACAATGCTTATATTGAAAAAAAAAGCGGAATTGCAATGCAAGGTAACAGGCATCATGTACCTCGTGGAGTATGTTTTTTATTCACTGTTTATTGTCGGGCTTGTTCACCTAATTCCATTTGTAAACTTTTATAAAATTGCGATATATGGTTTTATAATCTGCTGATGTAGAACTGCTGCTTGTAAGGATTGAAACACGTAGCCTATTGGTACCACAAACCATCCCCTTGTCCTAGTATCCCAACGGCTTCACTCTGACGTCTGACGTCATCTTGTACACGACATACTTTTCTCTGTTAGACAGAACTATTGTACAACGACAACGTCTTACTGATTTTATATCTAAATGATTCCTCTGCAGAACGTTTATATACAGACATTTCTGATCTGCTGGCTCCCATTTCACGCGGAGTTGTTTGCCTGGCTCAAATTACCTCACTTTGCTGTCTACTCCCGCCTACAGACTCCGACAGTTAACTAAAACTATCCTTAATAGATCGCTGTTATAAATATAATGATTGTTTGCATTACATATGAGCTCATCTGGCTATTAATTGGCTTTAGTAAATTACTTCCGCATTGATGTGCTTTATAAGCAAGTCATAATGCGACGTAAGGAAATGCGGTATGTCTAACATACCGGAGTAGATAAGTAAAACTGTAATATATGTTGAACAACGTGTGAATATCGCAACGCTGTATTGGCTTTACTTCAATTTGGGAAATAAATAATTATATACTGAGTCAGTAAATAGGGGAACAATGATTTTACAAAAAAATAATTTCAACAGGTTAGTATGGAAAGCTATGACTGTTTTATATGGAGGCATTTTGTCTTATATAATATATATATCTTATATCATAAAAGACATCTTGTAATACTCAAAATGTATTTGCAACGTATAAGTATGTATGATATATATCAAAGATACATAGAAAAGTGTAATACTGATATTCAGTGTATTTATTTTCTTTTCAACATGTAGTGGTGTTTTAGATAACTCCATGTTCGCAAGGACCTTATTCAGACATGAGTTCACAAATGTTAGAAGAACGTTTTCGCAAATATTACAAGCATTGATGGGGGGGAGGGAGGAGTTATGTTTATTTAACACAGATCAGGCCTAGATTTATACTTTGACTCTGACCTTCTCCGTATTGAAAAATAAGATCGCTGATGCTTATAATATAGTAATACACATATATGTACGTTTATATAATGCATGTATATTGTTATGTTCACACTGTTCGTTGTTTGTGATATGTTGTATGACCACATGGGCTTGTTAGCCTAAATGGTACGAAATAAACATGTCTGTCTATGAATACAATATAAGGAACCATTATTTCTTAATATGGTATCAACCGTATAATTTTATTATAATTCCAAATCTGTCTTATTAGGGGGCATTTTGTATTTATATGATATCGAAATACAATATATGAAACCATTATGTCTTAATATGAAGACAAATTCCATATTGGTCTTATATTGAGGCATTATATTGAGGCATTTCTCTTTATATGATATCGAAATACAATATATGAAACCATTATGATTTTTACAGATTGAATAAAAATGTTATACATATCGTTTCTATTTGTTTGTGTATTTGTTTTCCGAAGCCTACTCCTTAAGTACCAAATCTGAAAGTAGCTCCGGCACGTCAGTCAGCATATAATCCCAAATTATGAGTCTTCATTTGAAACCATATGGCCATTGCAGACACGAAAGTTGTATTGTTTAAATATAGTATGTCATAAACTCATGCAGCATCAGCTAAATTTTGTAAATATAACTAAAGTAAACTGTTTTCGAATAAGAACCGCGGATGTATTTCATTTTACAATGATGCGTAAAAATAAGGGACGATTTACTATATATATACACCCTATAGAAATAGTTCCTTAGTTTCTTAAACCTTTTGCGGAAAGAAAACATGTTTTGGAATTTCTGTGACAACAAAATGTCTAACCCTGATCGTCATTTTAAAGAATGAAAAATGTTGAACAGCCAGGGATATTTACGCGCATGTTTACACATTCTCTTTTTACGATTATATCCATCCATTCATGCGCGGCAAGGGACGTAATTATAACTTTCCTTATTGCTGATATGTTTGTTCTGCAGACCTGGCGCGAGGTAGTCTGCGTTCCTACATGTATTAGAAATACGCGTGAGCACCTTAAGCAGAAAACAAGTGTTACGATACGTTAATGTCGATGTTAAAAAAACGATTTGTTATATTTCATAGGTGGTGATTGTTTTAAGTAGAAAGCTATTTACCCAGTATATTCGACTGTAGGCCTCGTTATCTTGAAACGCATCGAATTAGCTATTTTGTTAACATACATATCGTTCTTGTGCTTGCAATTATTCAAATGTACATGGTGGAAGAGGAATTGTTCTTTTTAAATATGCAAGCTTTGCATACGTAATTTTAGATACTGGCTGCTATATTAAAATATATCCAGTTAATTTCAGTAAATAAATAGTTTACTGTACAAATGTACAAAACTATTACATAATCAATACAATATACCTTTGGATAATGCAAGCTAGGCAAGTTACCTTAAAAATAATATATTTTGTATTTTGCTCAAATTTCCAAAACACACAAATGTACCTCCTCAACTTGGATACAAAGACTGCTTTAAACTAGGTCCAAAAAGCTACATAAAACTTGCACATTATGAAAGTTTAACAAACGATTATTGTAACGTCGGGGAAGTCACTGTTCACACTTCTAATCGTAATGTAACTATTTCATTGTTTCATTGTATTAATGCTTCATTTTGATTTGACTTGAAGCAGATTTTATAAAGATCCGTCCATTATTAATGCTTCAGATTGCTGACAAACCTTTTATGCCGCCGTTGCGTACGGGTTATCACGCGTGACCAGTAATCCCGATACCCTTGGTTCGAATCCCGGCAGTGGCGGTCGATTTTTCTTTCGAATGCTATTGATCTTTTATTTTATATTTTCATTCATTTTTACTGCACAGAAATGTTTACAGAGTACCTAAACTATTTATTGCTATAAAGAATTAATTAAACTGCGGTGAATTGCTTTTTATCAAAAATCAAAAAAGCGTACTGTTACCAACACAATCTTTGTATAACGTGACATTTTATGTATTGTCGATAAACTACTGATATTGTTTGTTTATTATTAACAGCGTTTTTCAGGAACATGTATCTCAAATGTTAATAACGCAGCCCTTCGTACATGTTTGAAGAATATTTCACGTCTATTGGTACAATTGTAATAGGTGTAATAGACAACATTTTTTTGATACAATGGAGATAACTGAGTCCTCTTTGTCGTCGAGTCTATGGAGAGTTATTGGTTTTATTTGACTGATGTGTGTCTGGGAAAATTTCTTGTGATTCATACTTTGCACATGAATTTGGAACTTTAGTTGTCGACTATGAATTGGATATTACAATTTCTTGTCGAATAAACTATATTTTATGTCATGAATTAATCTAAAATTCAGAAACTTAACTCTTGACTGAAAAGAACAATACAACTTTCTAAAAGTCCCATGATCATTATAAATGAAAAATTACTTTCAGCTCTTATATAGCCACAGAAGCAGAAACTTACCAAGACTTATGTTATGCATTACTAAACTTATTTATAAGTATATGGTCTCGAAATATTGCATAAACATGTATTGTACACTTATTAAACGTCAAAACTGCGCATTTATTTTATTGTTCTGTTTGAAAATGGTTATGACCTTTAACCTACGATAAAGGGCATATTTCAGAAAGAAATATAAAGGTATCGTTCAACTATTTTACCGATATCATGATCGCACTGTCGAGCGTACTAGCATAATACTGCAAGATTTTTGTCAGGACTGATAGCGTTTTTTTGTCTGACGTAATACACGAAATGTTAATCTTAAATACACAATATGACAAGTGACCATGATCTTTGACCCCTTTTCTTCAAAAGGGATAATGCATAGATTATCACCAATATGCCTACGATGTTCGGTTGATCCGTGGACAAAGCCACCCCGGGT
>JAFMSR010000009.1:44323536-44362802 GCA_022818135.1 Saxidomus purpurata | reverse complement strand
TTAATCATCCGTGTGATCAAACATAGGAAGCTTTATTCGAATGTGCATATGCTTTGGTTCGAAAACAGCTCCGCTACACCAAGGGAGCTGAATTCGCTAATGTGCACCGAATACAGTATTTTTGCAAGAGGTCTGTATTAGATTTTACATTTCATACATTTATGGAAGCTGCTTCAAAACAAAACACATTTACACAGATATATTCTCATAACAAAATATTTTGGAACCGGTATTTACATTGTAACACCGCAAAACGACGTTTTTGAAAGAAAAAAACATATTTATGAAGCATAGGGTTGTGCAATGGTAGAGTGGTTATCGATCTGGATTACCAATTAAGAGATCCCCGGTCCGAATCCCGGTCTGCACCATGGACATTTAGAAAAAAAATCAGTGTTTGCCACCTATCTAGATATGAACTGGTTAGAAACCCGGAGGTAGTCTCGTGTAGATAAGTGCTACACCGTCCGGCACGTTAAAGAGCAAAGGGATGTATTCTCAAAGAGCTAGGGTCTGGTACTCGGATTCACTTGTGTCGTAATAGGGCACATAATCCTATAAATATTTCTCCGGTTTATATGTAATGAATAAACAGAATCTGTAAAGAAAAGGTAAGGGTGAGTTTCAAAAATCGAAAACGACAAGGGCTGATCACAAGTATCAAACATATACAACAAACACATCTAGCGCAATTGAGTTTGGTTTAAGTTAAAGTCCCAGGACCACATTTTCTTATTTTATTAAGGAAGTCAATAAATCAATAAATGACAGAAATGACCATTCTATGTACCAAAAACATTCCTAAAGTTGCTTTTAAATCGATAAGATTTTATTAGAAACATAGCGCAGATTTTTTAATAAGGCTTTCTGGCAACTCTTTTTCTTTAAGAAACAACTTTGAAGCAAAAACGCATATGTCAATATTGTTTTATAATGAATAGAACGCGGTTATATCATTATCCTATCAATTAATTTAGGTTACTATATCAGACAATTCAAAGTGATCATGGGACTTTAAGTTCGTTTGATATTGTACACTGTATTCTAGCTGAGCCAAGTTTATAATCTACGCCATTTTGAACACCCCTAGCTCGTTCATGCTTATGGTTGACCTTCTCCGGGTAAACGACCTACACCTCTTATAATTTCAGCCCACTTTGAGCTCTCCGTGAATAATAGTTTGTCAGAGCCATCAAGCAGGACTTTGTGTAGTATTAAATGTTATTATATATTTACATTGCGTCGTCATTGGAGGGAGTTCTGCTTCGCAGATTCAATAATTGTGAAAGATTCCTGATGTAAATAGTTACAGGAAATGAGAAGGACCTTTTCAACGGTGTAGGAAGTCGATCAATTGTGCGACAAAACACACATAGTGTTAACATATTATTTTTTCTTTTCCACACAATTGGTGTAGATGTAACTTTGCCGACTGGAGTTATCAGTAAATTATATACATTGTGTACATCTGTATTGTAGTACAAGTCAGCGACCTTACCGACTCGACAATGGAGGCGATCACATATGTAACTTCTTATTGGCCACCCTGACATATGTACTCAAAGTTCAATGTACATGCATTTGTTTCAGTTGCGATGAAGAGATGTTGATATATTATTTTTTCTTCTCCACAAAATTAGTGTAGTACCGACTGGGGTCATCAGTTACTAAATTATATACATTGTGTACATCTGTATTGTTGGACAGACGTCTGATAACATTATGTCATAAGTGTTATTTACCTGCAGTTCACATGTATGAGTTGTAATGCAATTTTGGGCAGAAAAAGAATCAAACAAGCAACACAAAACGGCTGAAACACGCAATATTCAGTGGATTTCGCATTTTTCGACACTGCTGTCCCATTAACATAAATATTGACGAGACCTGCTGTCATCTATAACCGTTACGAAAAGGAACTGCTAATCCCGTTAACCAGATCCATGTACCTTGGCAACTTTAAACGCCTGTATCTCTTTTAAAACGACATATTACAAGGTGACACTTGGTAGACTTATAGAGAAATGGTTGAAGTTTGTCCCCGGTTATTCAATTTTTTTCATGTCTGAATATTAACACTTATAATTAATGCCGAAAGCGAAAACACTCGATTTTCGGCAAAACTTTCGTATTTACCGAGGATTTTCTCCTCATTGGTGGTGCCAGTTTAGACATAGTTTCACGTGCTGATTCCTTGATTTATGCTGAAACAATATATAATGACCGTTACTCACAAAGACAACAGAAAAGGCAACACCATTCATAAATACATACCCTGCGTAAAAACGCGCATTTGAATTTGGAGCTGCTGTCAACGCCGGAACTGCTGTCAACGCCGGAACTGCTGTCAACGCCGGAGGTTGTACACTGTGTAAAATGTTTAAGATTTTTGTTCATTAATCTAAACTAAGACGATTAAAGTGTGTTTCAACCAGAAGCCTTTTACTTCTTAATTTGATATTTTTATATCGATACGCAATTTACTTTTTTTGTACACGATATTAAGCAATATTGGCAGAGAGAAAACATCTTCAACTCTGTGAAGCTTCTTTAATATGTAGAAAACGTAATATCCTATTTAAAAATGCAGGTTTGTATGTCGAATAACAGTAAATTTGTACTGTACCTTAATCACTTCGAATAATCGATCTAGAATAATTCTGCACAATAAAGCAACAACGCTAGATATCTAGTAATTAATGATAACAAGAAACGTCAGAAAACGTCAGTAACTGCTCGTTACGTCACGCCAATCTTGTATCTTATGTCAACGTTTCTCATGTTTTTCCCACTTCAAAAATCTTTCAGCGGCACGAGAAGAAGGACCCCCATTTTTATTTGAAAACAATGCTTTAAATTGGTTTCAGATTCCATTGCGCCTTTAAAAAAAATCTCTCGGGCCGTTTTTTCGCAATTGACGCTAAATGCGTCAACTTTGCAGTTATTTTTGCTTTGAAAATTGTCGCCTCTACATTATTTGTTTCTCACGTTTTCATATTTTTGGCAAACAATACGAGATATTTTTATTTTTCAGATGGATAAATGATTCGACATTGCATTTATGAAAGTTAGATCGTTTCGTTATCTACATAGACAGAGATATATTGAAAATAACACGAACATTGACGAAAATACACCTCCCCGCTAGGTGGCGCTTTTAACTCAGTTTCCATGGAAATATCACTTCACCGTATTATTTCTACAAAAGTCAATTACTCACGGGTAACTTAAATCTGCGTGACCTTTTAAAAAATGACCCGACTTCTGGGGGAAACCCGCGAGCTACCTTAAGTCAGATTCTGTTTCTGTGTATACTCTGTAAATAAAACAGAAATTATGTATGCATTCTGCCCAGAATTGGTACAGATTCTGTACAGAATTGGCTCGGAGTTGTCGTACAGGATATATATATCAACATTTCTATCACCGTGTAAACTTTGCGGTGTCATTCCTTTCAATATTACTCGTATCAATCTATCCTTAAAATGGTTTGAAATTGAAAACATTTTCGAGTTGTGTAATGTTGATAATGAAATTGATGGTAAAACGCATATTTTTCTGTTTATTACAAACAAATGTTTATATTACTAAATTAATTCAAAAGACGATTAGTCCACATTTCGCGTAACCTTTTATGCCAAATTATGCGTCCATTTAAATTATGGATATTGAAATAGATCATAAACACACTAAAAGATACACTCTCTACAACTGACGTAAAATCAATTTACTTCAAATCAGACTTCAATTAATAGTAGAATATTTATAAGTATTATGACTTAAACATAAGGTGTAAGCGATATATTCCAGTTATAATCGATAAAATCTGCGTTCCAAAATATGTTGCAGTCCCGTTAACCGTTCGTTACGCTATTAAAGGTGAAGAGGTTGAGGTGTCTGCCGCTCATCCCGGAGGTTGCGGGTTCGAGCCCCACTTGGGTCACGACCGTAATTCCTCATATGACACTAGTACTGGTTTTTCCAAGAAGAGGACTCGAGAGTGACTCGATAAGCTACAAGCTTTCTTCACAATCGAGCTAACATAAATTAGTATAAACTAAAGTTGTTGTTGTACAATTAATGGGTGGATAACGATTTATTACAGAAGGCCTCTATGCTGATTATTTGTGGTAAAATGAAGCACTGTTCGATAAATGTTGTTTTTCCAAAAAGTATTTATTTATCATTTTACATTGATTGAACACATTATTTCTATTTTGAGAATATAGTCTTCTAGATGTAGTGGTCGCATTTAAATTAAGCACCATGCATTTGTTACACATGCATCATACAATCACTTTGTATTAAATCAATCGGTTCTATTTTCCTTTTTGAAATAAAAGTTTGAATTTTAGGAATACATCTTATAATCAAATTTTGAAATGATGGGAAAAAAATTGTGTGCACATGAAGAATACCGCTTATAACCTAATCATAATCATAAAATATAAACAGAACATATTAAGGTTAAAGTGTAAAGTGTTTAATATTATTTCATATCATTATATGAACTGTAAAATGTGGCGTCTTAAGACGTTAATCACGTCATGTACGACTTGATTCATGATACACCGTACACAGTGTGTTTGACACCTTTGCACATCAAAATTAATAATGAGTTACAGTTACAGACTACAGTTGTTTTCATTTAATATTGTTCTTTATGAACGATATTAATTGATTTCGTTTATTACAAGAAAAAAAACCCGATTATTTCGAATTTCCGACGAATTTTTGCTTGGCAATATTAGACAATGCTTTCCTGGAGACTTTGCCTGTATATACTTCTGGAAAGTCATTTTGAAAAAGATAAAACTTTGGCAATACAGTAAAGATTCCTGGTTTGTCGTTGTGGTAATCTTGAAGAAACGTACGAAGCTGCTGCTCGGAAACCTCTCCTCCTGCTTGCACCCGCACGCATGCGCACAGTACCTGGTAGTAAACGTCATCTGGAACAGGAACGATAACCGCCGCTTCAACACCCGGATATGACTCAATGATACGCTCCAGGACATCCGGAACCACATTCATTCCACCCGAAACAATTACACTAGATTGTCTACCCTGTACGTAGAGGACACCTTTTTCGTTTAACTTTCCGATATCATTCGTCTTATACCAGCCATCTGGTGTCTTAACAGCCTCTGTTTTCTCCTTGTCATTAAAATACCCTTTAAAAACAGCATCACCCCGTATATAAATTTCTCCATATGTATCAGCAGGCACTATTTCACCGTTATTATCGACTACTTTTAACTGCACCTCAGGACCTTTGAACACGTTTCCACAGCAGTTCTCTTCAAACTGTTCTGACTTTGTTATGATTGCAAACGCGGCTATTTGAAACTCTGTTGCACCGTAAGCTATAAGCATGACTGGTGCCAAATTTCCTACACATTGAGCGATGCTCTTGCTCAATGGTTGGCCACCAGTTGCGAGGGCCATTACTGGCCAATCAAAATTAAGCTCGTGCTGTAAGAAGAAAAAATAAAGCATCTGTAAATGTGTATATTTAGAATGGTAACGTGTTTTCCTCATGCTACTTTATTTAAATACAAAAGAATCAAACTACTTTGGCGTTTGTTTCATCAGTATTGTTACAGAAAGGATATATGAAAAAAAAACATGCAAACTAAATAATAAATAGAAACAGAAATTTGAATGAACAATGTAATTGACCGGTGTCGCACAAAAATGAGCCTTCGGACATTTGTTACACTATTCGACAATAATTGATTGCAAACAACATACAATTTAAATTTTTGCTCGCTCTCAGATGTTGGTAAAAGATAAAGTTCTTCAAACTGTATGTGAATAACGTATTCTAGAATAAATGGTCATATAAAAAAGCTCCAGTATAAATTCATGTCAGGTATTTCTCTAAATTTCAAACAATACGCTACCAAATTCAAAAGCGTTGCAAACGCTTTTGAAATTTCAATATGAACATATAGTGTAGCGATGCGGTGTAACCAACCTTTTCAATCGATTTCTGCAAATTCCTACCTAGACTTTTGCTTATTTTTTTCATTCTAGCCTTTAGTTTTATATTTATGAATAAGAAGGTTAATTTTTTTTGAAAAATATTTTGTTTCAACGGAAACTGAATGCGAACAGCTTTAAATGCAAAACCAATTATAAAAACTTATAGCAACTATATTTTCCTCCACAGAAACAAACTATTTGCTTCAAAATCCGTCAAGACCATTGCTATGGCAACAGTGATTCGAAATGATTCTTTTTTTTTTTAATATGACTATGCCCTATGAAAAAAGCATATTGTGGAAAGAGATAATTAAATATTTCACCAGATATGATATATATCGAAATAGTACATATTTTTGCAACCAAATTTAAAATTTAATGATGATGGAAGAAAATGATTACCGGAATAATTTACTGCCCTCGTAAATTGAGTTTTGACGTCAATTTGTGGTATGTCTCGTCATTTTAGCGTGAACAAAGACGCCCTAGGTTTACTTTTTCAGAATGTTGTAATTTTGCATTTACTGGACGTAGATAACTGTTCCAATATTGATATTAAAATATTGTTTATTCAAAATATATAAGAAAGCTAGTTTTCAAGTATTTTGTTTTGGTCCATTTTCCCGTGTCGCTGGTCGTATATAAGATAATGTTTGCTTTTATCCTTGAGCTGTACGTGATAATCTGATTAATAAAACATCGTTAAAGTTGAATATGAACAACAGGGATTTAAACGGGTTAATAATTGAACGTTGTACTATTGTACATGCTTAGATTTGATTGTAAAACATGCACATATTCATGTGATGCCATATGTTAATATGATACCATACCTGTCGCTGTATGAATTCATGGATTGTATGTGGAAGTACAGACACAGTAGTGCATTTTTCACGCTTTGCAACTTCAACTATGAAGGCTGCATAGTCAAGAGGTGGTGGGCAAAACCCGGATACTGTTACACGCTTTATTCCTGATATAAGTGTTAAGGGAAATCCACCAATCCATGCAAACGGTCGGTCATTGAAAGCGATTGATTTCTGGTTTGCGACATCCTCAGCTGCAACCATCTGGCAGACGCGAATTGCTCGATGTGTGTGAGCAATTAACTTCGGTACACCTGTACTTCCGGACGTCTGGAATAGGAACGCTATATCGTCATCTTCAATTTCCGGTAGTTGTATGTCGTCATGAGTTTGTGCAATGACGTCACAAAGGTGTAAATTGTTCTCCATATCAGAGTAATTACCGTCTCTATGTGTAATCAAATAACGTAGATATGACAGTTTCTGGCTTCGAACTCGTCCTTTCTCGCTGTCTAATTCTACTAATTTCTTTACAATATTCCAATTGCTTCCATCACATCCTGGGTCCATCACTAGAAGGCTACACGACTGAAGCTTGTCCATCACTGCAATGAGATCACTGCCATCAGTGTAAGTAAATGCAATGCTAACCGGAATGGCACCAGCAATCATAGCACCTATAACAACGTATAACCATTCCGGACAGTTGCGAACATTCACGGCTATAACCTCACCCTTCTTTACACCTAGATGTATCAAAGCGAGCTTTTTCGTACAAATTCGACCACGTGACAGCATCGCGAGTGAAATCAGACGAAACAAACACCACCGCCTCGCTTTGTCCTTTAGAGGATGCATGAAATTTTAGACAGTCTATAATAGTCTTTAAACGGCTCTCCGTGTGTGTTCTCTCTAATTTAATGTAACTGTCCGTTAAAATGATTTCACTAGAACTCATTGTTTGCTAATTTATTTCCGTTTTCGTTAACTCCTAATATTTCTACAGAAAATAGTGTATTTTGATATAACGTCAACGTTTTTTGTACTCCACAGTGAAATATAAACTCCTAACCACGTCTACTGAACTCGAATTAAAAGGTTAAATCAATATGCAACTGATAAACATAGGCATTTACCATCTGGGTCGCGTTATATATATCGGTTTACTTTGTTTACATTATATTAGTACATGAGAGATTAACTTAAATTTCGTTGATACCACAGTGCTCAATGTTTATTTCAACCTAATAGTACTGTGACCTAGCATTTGTCTAGCCTTCTACGCAAAAAACATAAACACAAGTAACTTTATAGAACTAGTATCGCTTTGCTATCTATATTATTCCGTGCGTATTAAACGGGACGACGATGTAACCGAAATATTAAGACAGGGGTTTTTAATTCATAAACTAATATCCGTTCTAGCGGTTTTCGTCTTCTAATAAACAATGATAAGGAGTTCAGATGCGAAGTAATTAAGCACGAAAACCGGAGGCTTGGGTGGTTTATAACTGCGCATCAGAACGACAAAAGGGTGTTTATTAGACGATAACAACGCTGACAAAGATGACCATTATTATTCTCTTTATTTCCCTTTGATTAGATAGCATGGTAATGAGTAAGGAAAAGGCACAATGTAAGTTGTATACATACATAGCAAAATATATAATTAGTACATAGTTATATCGGTTAGTAACAAAAGTAAACATATGCCATTATTAACCAATATTCGATTACTTATCGGACAGACAAACTATTCAGCAGTCGTATGGGTAACAGTTTTGTGTACTATAGTCAATATTGCCGAAACGAAAAACAAGAAACGTTGCAGTGGAAACGAAAAGAACTGGCGTTTATCTGGCTCTAGAATCTGGAAAAATCTCTCGATTTCACCAATGTAATTGTTTGATATAATTAATATATCAACATGAATATGTCGCCCACTTGTCCAGTCGTATATATATGTTCAATTATAGGCCATTATTTAGATAATCTATTACGCGTGTGCATGACGTCATTTTGACGGCATATTGGTTCATGCGTTGTTTATTGCATAATAAAACATAATGTTTCCACTCTTTGTATATAGAGATAAAATCGTGAGTCATGCTAGAATGTACTAAGATTAAACCCGTTAATTTCCTTCTTATATTATTGGTATAGCATTACTAGATAAGCCTTCAATTATATCAATTTTTATGATGACTTAAGACAGTGGCTAGATAGCCGTGAGCTAATTCTTGAATAAATGAGAGAAACCCGTATGATACTTCTGCAAAATCCAGTCCACACGTCAATCACTAGTACTGGAAAACTGTATGATACCTCTCATAGTAGAATATAATACATTTAGATTTCCGAACACATGTGCCCAACCCTATGCAGTTTCACCAGCACTGAAGCGTGAACAAAGCGAAAATATAGACCTAATATTTTGTTCACCTCCCGGTCGACAATATTCTGTAGATATGAGCTATACAATAATACAGATAGTTTTATTTTAATTCGTTACAAGTGACTTAATAAATAACCCTAACCCTTGATAACAAGTTTTGTTTTAGACATTTCATTGTCTTATATGTGTTATTAACAAAGAAAAACTAAAGCACTATCAGAATATTAAACTTAAAAGTTTCTTGGCAGAATCGGATTTCTAATTATTTACGACACTCTAATAGATAGTTCGCTTATGATGTGCTTTGCTCCGAAAATCAATCACATTTTAATGTTCAGAGTTCAATGTAACTTATTTCCTATTGAAGACGACGATTCCGATCCAATTAAGTAATGGCTCATAAGTCAACTGTCACTAAATGCTGTTGTAGATGCTCACATAAACACGACTAGTATCTTTTCATACAGTATATAACCTTTGCACACCGGCATATTTTGTTACTCACTCGACAGACATGCATGTGTTTTTGTAAACACTGTACGTCACGTTATGCTACTTTCGGTTTACTGCGCGTGTTGTATACGTCAGCAAATAGATTGAGCTGTAACATCTAAGTAAAATTTCCATTGGCCCACCTACAGAGGTCACGTGCAGGGGTCACCCTGTCTGCTAACCTGCGCATGGACTTCTTTTTTTTTTTTTTTTTTTTTTTGCTAACGAGATGTCAATTTCAAGCGTTCTCATAAGATGTCAATATACCTAGGTTTGAGTATGACATGTCTGCTTTACGTCTGTGAAAAAATATTTGCACGCGCTCAAAACACTATCCCACAGGGGCCTGTACGCGAACGTTGGTAAAATGAAAATTTTCAAAGCTGGTAAAATTGTGTCCAAGGTCATTTTCAAGGTCGTCTTAAAGTGTCAGCATTTGCCTCGGACGTCTGAGATTTCAACATTCAGGAGCTGTCGGCATAGCCTTTAAATTCTTATAGACAAAACGTGTTCCATACGGTAACTGTCACTTCTATGGAAGGCCAAACCTGTCTTAACCCGCGTATACGGTTTATTACGTTACAGGCGTTCAAAGGATATATCAATGGTTATTGTACTGACAGAAGTGAAATATCCATCCGCATCTTTACCACATGTGCATGTATGTTCCGTGTCTAACTCTAGAAAGTGTCGTCACTCTCTAGTTAATTGTTATCTCTCTCTAAAGCAAAGTTTACTCATGAAATTGAAGTTTAAAAAAGCAATCACTTAGAACTAGTAACTTAACGTTTGGGGTAAACTACATGTATGTGAATACGAACAATGACGTTTACACTTAACTGAATTAATACTCGTGAATTCAGAGCGACTATACATCATGTACACAATTGACCGGACAGGTTGGCATAACTTTAGACAGATTTCTAAGAAATTTCTTTTTCAAACACTGAAAAACGTGTGAGCATATTAAAACCAACTGTGATACTCGAACTTCAATGATATTAACATAATTATATTTTGGCTAGTAATGTAGACATAAAACCAATACAGAAACGGCGTGGTAGGTAGGTAACTAACTCAAATTGATGTGCCGGAGATGCATACAACTGACGGTGTGTGAGAACTTTTTTTTTGATGAGAATTTTATCAAGGTCCGTCCCAAGGAGCATGTATGTTAGCTTAGTATTGGAATGAAACCCCGCATGTCTCCCATCATGCCTAGAAAGACAACTTTTGATGCCAAAATACAGGAGAAATTTACCTGACTGCAATTTCCAGCCAGTATAACCAAAGGTTGTTTGTGATTGGTTGCCAAAGAGTAGGCCAATCACGGCGACCAATGAGATCAGAGTGTGATTGACCTAAGAGTGTGAGAACTACACGAGAATTTCCTTTTATACTCAATTAAATGTATGAAACTCGGAACCAGTAAAGGTAAACGGGAACTAGGTTTTTGATGATATACAATACGGCTGTAGACTGCACCGCCACGGGTTACATCTACAGCAGACGCGGAAACTTCTTAAAAAACTTAATTCTAAAAATAATTTCAATTATCATCCATTTGTAAGATGTTTTTCTATCATCATCACGATACGGTTCGCCAGATTTGAAACAGATATTCTTAAATGATATTTTAAGATAAATTGTATATTTTCAAGATAGAACAGCAAGTTGATAAAAACAATCGGCCTAGATTTACAGAACCAAAATCCCTTTAAAACGTAATGTTATACAGCATCAACAATTTAAGTGACAAATAGTACACTTAGTTGCATTTATGATCTATAAAAAACAAACAGTTCGAACGATTTATAAAATACAACAGTACGAACAATTTATCAATAATACCGATATTAGCCAGATGAATACCGGCTTTCTTGTAGTGTAAAGGGGGACAACCAGAGTCAATACTGCCAAAAATGCGCAGGTAGGCCAAATAAAGCCTTAAGATTCCGATTAAATTTTGTTATATTTGAATGAAAAAAGAAAATTGTAACAAAAATAAAACAGTATCTTCTTTCTATCGTCGTTTTTTTTTCTTAATACAAATTACAATGCAGAGACCTCCACATAGCTTTGTACATGTATATATTCAATTAACGGCCATATTCAGGTTGCTATACACGCATTCTCTATCTAGATTAAACAACTTTAAGCTATTATAAATTTTTGGTGCCGTAACTTAGGTTTATGTGAATTAAATCGATGTTATCAAAATATTTATGTTTTCATAGTTATCTGTCTAGACTCAATCTTTCAGGTGGTATGCTGGCTTCTGTGCGCATGCGCCAAATGCCTGAAAGCGTTTAAAGTCGTAAACATGAAATCATTTTAAAAACATAAAAACAAAAGCTGTTACCTTCATTTACATCGTATGAATAAAGATATTTAAACTAATTTTGACAATATTCATGAAATAAATGTCACTTCTTTATTAGAGTTAACCGTCTGAACTTTTCTCGCACAGTGTCTTCTTGCAGTGAATAAGCTTCATTAAAGATCGTGGTTTTGAACGTCAGCACCTGTGTCACTTCCAGGTGAGTACAAAAAACATATATTTTACCGAACATAATATATATATGTCCTATTTTGCTATCAAATACGTCACACATTCCGTTTACTAATTGTGCTAGCTGACACGAGTAGAAAAAATATGACTTTAAGTATTTGTAGGACCGCTCAACGCAAACAAATGGCGAGACTTGAAAAACAACTTTCGACAAAAGAGACACCCCTTCTGTTACAGATTCCTCTATTGTCACGTATATCATGATTATTTTCTGTGACAAACGAGGTTTAAATTGAGTGATGTAAATGTGTATTATGTGCTAAAAGAGTGAGGGATTTCAACCGTCTCGGTACGTCATGACTAGTTGTCATTCATAAATTTGAACCACCAAAAAATAGTTATGTTTTGTTTTGTTGTATAGATCCTGTCACTTCAACACCAAAGTTGACAACAACAAAATAATTCTGAGTCCCCTTTTTATATTCTGTCTTGTTATTATGTACATGTACTGACTTTAAAAATTAATCTGATATCTAAACATAAACCAGTTGCATCTTAAGACTTTTCAGATACAGTAAACTGTGTTCAAATAATACAATTCAATTCAATTTCAATACTACTTTATTTTGCCATGGTTACATTTGAAACAACAGACATAGAGAAAAACAACATGATAATCAAATATACATTGTTGGGTAACCTAACATATAGATACAGATACTTGAAATAATGAAAAACATTGTTAGCGGGGTCAGTGGAATAGATATTTCATTGACCGGCACATGATATTGTTGTAAGGTTAGGAGAATTTACCATCAAAAATGAAAAGCATGAAAAGCGTGCGTATTATTACTATGGAATGTCATTCATAAGGTTTTGTGACACAGTGTAAATTCCATGCAGTAATGGATTAATTATGGTACATTTTTCAATATAATCGAGATAAAGGTGCTTAGATTTTTTAACGTTATATAGTGTGTGTTATTAAGAAGCTGGCTATATTTAATTACATTTGGATGGTTAAAGTAATAAGATGAAATTAGTAGCTTTCTTTTGTTACTAAAACGCTTACAAACAAGGAGATAGTGAAATTCGTCGCCTAAAGTTAAACATGTCGGACAGATTCTTTCGTTATATGGAGTATTTATCCATCGTCCTGTTTTAATGGGTAGCTTATGATTTGCAGTACGGAATTTGAAAATTGGTAAGTACATATATCTAGGTAGAAGTGTAAGATAGTCCTCCCGTTCATGTTGGTGCTTAAAGAAGCTATAAAGTCTGCCTTTATTTGAAGCTTGCATTTTGTTATTCCATTCGGAGATATATTGGTCAACCAACGTCTGCTTTATTAAAAGATGTATGTTCTTTGTGGAAACATTCGCTTGATTTAAAAATATGTTAGTATTACCAGTTGAATCGAAAATTCTTTTAACAAAGTTCAACCATTTAAATGAATGCTGACTTTGCAACATAAATTTATATACAATATTGGAATATTTACTTTCATTACTAATTACTGATTTGTTCCAATAATTGATTACTTTACTACGAATCAAAATGTCAATCGGATATCTACCCAATTCTCCATATAACATATAGGCCGATGTGCTTTTCCTGGAATTCGTAATTTACGCAGAAATTCTAGGTGTATTTTTTCAACGTCACTTGTATTTTCAATTCACCATACTTCGCTAGAGAATGTCAAAATCGGTAAAATAGTATTATCGAACAACTTGAGTTGGAGATCTATCGGCAAGTTTAAATTAAAAATACGTTTATACAGAAGATGCATTGCTTTTCTAGCTTGTGTTATTAAGTGAGCACGTGCCTTATTAAATTTACCAGTTGAGCTAAAAACAACACCGAGATATTTATATTGCTCAACAATCTATATTTCATTGCCGTTTATTGTAAAAGGCATGTTTCGTGTACCTCGTTTGTTTGAACCGAAAACCATAACTTTTGTTTTTTCAACATAGCTTCCACATTTGGCAATAAGTATTAAAATCATCTAGGCATTTTTGGAAATCTTTTGGATCTGTAGCAAGTACAATGGTATCGTCAGCGAAAAGGAGAACAAAAATACATAAAATTCTAATCAGTGCTTCAGATTCATATTCTAAACGGATACCATTATTACTTTTAGTGTCTAAATATACCAATAAATCATTTAAGAAGAGAGAGAATAAAAGAGGGGACACATTTTCTCGCTGACGAACGCCACATTCGCATGCAACCATAGCAGAAGTGTTGCCTAGTAGCTGCACACATGACTTTATGTTGTCGTACATATTGCGAACAACTCTTAAGAATTTTCCATTAATTCCAGTATCAATTAGTTTTTTAAATAACTGCGCCCTTGGTAAATTGTCAAAAGCGCGGGAAAAATCTATATACGACACAAACAGTTTACGTTTATGTATCCTTAAAAAGTCTACTAGAAAATTAAGAGTAAAAACATGATGGATTGTCGAGTAATTTTTTATAAATCCAGCTTGATTTTCATATATGATATTATTTATTTCAACGAACTTGGTCAGTCTTTCGTTCAATGCTGCAGTAAAAAGTTTCCCTAGGCAACTTAATATCGTAATTGGTCTATAGTTTTCTGGAGATGATTGTGAACCTTTTCCTTTGTAAACGGGAATAATGTAACCTTCTGACCATGTTTCAGGTATTATACCCGTGTTTAGAATCAAATTGAAAAGTTTCGTATACATCGGCAACATTACTGCTTCTGTGGATTTAATGTATACGTTATAGATCCGATCAGAGCTACTCGCAGCTTTTCCATTTTTGCATTTTCTTTATAACTTTACTTATTTCAGTAGCCGTAAAGGCAGAGTTTAAGATGTCATTATCGAAAGATTTGTATGTTCTGCCTCAAAATTTTCGTTTTCATAATTATCTTAGAACAATAATTATCTTAGAACAATGATTATCTTAGAATGTAACGAGCCGAGTGCCTAAGACGCAGCAGATCCATTCAGCGAAAAGTATACTCAACCCTGAATGGGTCTCTGTGCCTTATATATACTACCCTAATCCCCATCACATGTACATTGGTTTTAAATTTACATATTATCATCATATGCGACCGAACGTTTTCACTACGTTCACCGATCGTTACAGAACAATGATTATCTTAGAACAATGATTATTTTAGAACGATTGATATATTAGAACGATGATTATAATAGGTTGCTGTTGACACTGTTTGGCTATTATAATATTTAAAGTCCGAGGATCACATCGATTTTGCTGATTTTTTTTTTTTTTACATTCACTGATAGAATAATGATATAACCATGTTCTATTACATATGTATGTCTAAAACAGTGTTGACTCCAGAAAAAAAGTTGACAGAAAGACATTCTTATTGTTTGCAATATCATTGAAAAACATTCTGAGCTATACTTCTAACATGTCCATCGATTTCAAAAGTAAAGTTAGGAATGGTTTTGGTACAAATTAAGATCATTTCCGCTGGTAAGACATGTTTCTTGGTAAAATAAGAGTTACCTGTAAAATTAATGTGATCCCGGAACTTTAAGACTACAGGATAATTGAGAAAAGCATGTGATAGGTAACGTACAGTGTATTGATTTCCCTTTGCTTATTAATTAAGATACTACTATTTATCTCTCTAACAAATTGCCAGTAATATCAGGATAATGACGAGAAAGTTAAAATGTCAGAGAGTTGCTAAAACAGCCTCTCATCTAATTTTATCAAGCTAATTTACTTTCCGTAACAAAAACATGCTAACTTAGTACTGATTAAGTCAGTTATTTATCAAGTATTAAGATAATTGACATATAAGGATCGAAGGATTGTGATGTTCATGAACCAGTTAGGCTCCAGGTTCAAGTACCGGACAAACACCTAGCGTTCGTAGCTATGAAGTGGGCAAAGTATACTGGTGAGTAGTGCTTATACAAATAATGTTTTCTCTTTCCTTGTAAGTGACTGGTTAGATCATAAACGATGGCTCAAACGCACTTAGCTTATTTCAGTATCAAGCGTGTAATTATATTATAAAAGTATTTACAATGGGTAGAACGCATAAATCTATAAAATAAACAAATTTAAAAGAATATCATTATACATGTGTTTTCCATTTGTCATTTTTTCCACTAGAATCAAACATACTTGCCCCAATGAGTTATCAATAAAAGTCATGCTCATTCAACTTGAATATAGCATATATATTATTATTATATTAGATTCTATTGTTGTTCCTATTAAGCCCTAAATTTCAATTTTTTATGTGTAAGTCTTTTTATTAAAACGGCTAAAGTTAAAGTTATAATATATAAATCATGTAATGGTGAAGATTAGGAGAAGGGTTTTTATGTCTAAGTCATGTTATAACGAAGGTTAGGGTTAGGGTTATTATGTGTAGATTCTAAGTCATGTTATTATGAAGGTAAAGGTTAGGGTTATTATGTGCAAGTCATGTTATCATGGAGGTTAGGGTTAGGGTTATTATGAGTAAGTCATGTTATTATGCAGGTAAGGGTTATTATATGAGCCGCATTATCGTAATTATGACGTAAGCGAGTAAATGACGTCAACGCAAAACAAGTGCTTACAAAATGGCGGCGCCCGTATGTTTACATGCGTAGAAAAGTAGACAGACAGAATGGATACTTTCGAGGTAACATGTATTATGAAAATACAGAAAGTCAACATTAGACAAATTGAATAATAAGTGCCTTCGCACAGAACTGATGTCCTGCACATGATTACCTGCTAAAATGTACTGTTATTTTGTGCAAAAATCCCGCCAAATATTTTCCGATCACCGTCATATCGCAGTTACTTTATTGTACATGTACTTCTAGGTATAAAAACATACCGCATTAGTATCATAATGGATAAATCTACGTGCAAAATCAGCATAATCAGGTGTCTTTCACAATACAGTATACAGTAGCTAGATCTAGATCTAAAGTTAATGTGTACAGTTTCATGTTTGATCGCGGTGTAACTGTTAAGTACATGTATCACTAAAAATTAATAGACAAGTTGTTGAAATTATGTATGAAAACTTATTTTAATGAATAAATGCACTCATCGGGATTTTTATTTTGACTAAATAAGGCGCGAGAAAAAGTTAAGTATATATATAAGATAGTTCTACATGTATCTGATTGTAACGTCCAATTACAAAATGTAGCACAGTGGTTCAAGGTATCGCCGCTTAACAATCGAGCAGATGTGAGTTCGATCCTCACGACCTGAATGTTTTGTTTTTTTTGGTGCGACAGATTTTTAACACAGTTTTTTTCTATTATTGACTTTCCTTTTTATGTGCGATTCATCAAGAAAACCTTATTTTACAGGAACTTAACGACTTACTGGCAGTGTTTGGCTTGAGTAGCACACACAGTACCAATCGAGACAGAGGGCATCTCTTACATGAAGACAATAGCACAGAAGTGGTCATTGGTATGAGATTCATCAATTATATTCATAATAAATAATCAATTCTTTAGTATTATAAAACTATCGACAGTGTTCATTGAAATATTGATACAATATGAATAAAGATTTTAGCAATAAAGTACAATGTCGGTTTGAAGATCACTCGTAAATTTCGGAAGTGATACACTCATACGGACACACATTTAATAAAACATTTAGAATAGCTTTCACTTATTTAGAACATTCTTGATAAAATTGAAAATATAATAATAGTTTCCTGGCAACTTCTCTTTCAGATGATATTGATATTTCCGCGGACGATCGTGTAGAACAATACATGTATTTGGCTACACCATATATACCTGCTGAACACGAGAATGATCCTCATAACCCTCAGAGTGATCTCGAAATGATCTAGGATCAAATCCGTAATGGTTGTGACTGTAGCAAACAATGCTTTAATCAATTTAATGAGAGAAAACTACTTGATCATGTGTTGAATTTGGAAATGGAAAGAAACGAGAAAGAATTGTATATAATGGGAACAATTTATAAAGTAGCTTCGAATGCTAGATGTGAAGACGGTGAAAGAAAACGAACAAGATGGGCTTATACTCATGAAGGAAAGAAGGTATGTCGAAACGCATTTCTTTTGATTTTTGACATTGGGAAAAGAACTCTAGAAAGCATACTGAAACATAATCGAGCAGGGTGTTATATCTCGTGTTCATGGTTTAACAGGAAAACAGTCAAATAATGCTCTTTCTAGGGAAATGATTAAAGAAAGACTTCCTCAACCGGCACCAACCAGAGGACGTGATGGTATCCCTCCAATTTACCTTCCTGCATCAAACACTAAACTCTCAACACATAAAGAGTATGTAACCGCCTGCTTGCAAACTCACAAGCGTAGTGTTGGACTAACAACATTTAAAGATGTATGGAACAGGTGCCTCATATTAAAATGATGAATCCTCGTGAGGATGTGTGCAAAAAGTGCGAGGACTTCCGCCAAGAAATATCGTTAGCAAGAAACGAGGATGATAAATTATCTGCAACATGAAAATACCACCAGCATGTGATTGACGCACGTTCAGAAAGGGTCGTATATGAACAATGTGTAAATAATTCAACCGAAATGTTACAGCAGCACTTGCCTTTGCCTGAATACAACATGGTATATTACACATTTGACTTCAGCCAGTACCGGAAATTACCTCACCATTCAAGGGAGAAGGGTCCCACGTTTTTTATACAGCCACGGAAAGTCCAGTTGGTTGGGTTCAGGATCGATGGATACAAGCAATACAACTATCTCCTTGATGAGAATCAAACAATAGGTACGTTGTTTTTTTTTTGCTGAGATCATCATCTTTTTTCACTCGATATACCGTCTACATTATACTTATACATGAATCAACAATAAATATTCTTCCAAAACTAAAAGTAATTATTATTGAAATTTCAGAACAGATAATTTCATGCAGCCAATTAATAAAAGTGATTTTATTCTTTCAAACAGATCATCTGCTTATTATTAAAATCTGAATCATTAAAAAGAACTACGGCTTTAACAGGTCAAGACGGACAGGTCAAGACGGACAATTTGCTCACGGACCAGACTCAGTAATTTCAATGTTGGATGATGCGTTCCAAAGGTTTGGATTAGCAGAAGATGAGTGCCGAATCCACGCAGATAACTGCTACGGTAAGTGCAAAAGTACAGACATATCTATACTGCGATAAATGCATGATCGAATAAACATAATTTTCTCTTCCTTATTTAATAAGTTATGAACTATCTTCGCGTACGTTTAGGAAAGTATTTTTTATAAAACACACTTACGTTTTTGAGTAAGTAAACAAAGTATTCGTTAACTTACAGAAAACTTACGATTTGTTAGTGAAACAGTGCCCCAGTCTATAGTTCTGATATTCACCGCATCATCAGTCAATATCTATACAGTAATGTACATGTATGCCGGAAAATCAGCGTCGGTCTGTGATTATGAATTATTTTATAAGGATGCAAAACACACAGTACTGAATTTAATCGAATTCCGTAACACAATTTTATGTTTAAACTTTGTATAAAATGTATTATATGTTTATATTCCAAATAGATGCATTATCGATGCTGGATTTGGTCGGATAAAACAGCTGTACCGTAGGTCAGATGTAGACACTGTAGAACAAGGAGGAGATGTAGTAGCTCAGTCATCTCACAGCAATGAAGCAGTTATATATGGGAACGGAAACTGGACACGGAGGCAGTGGAAACCTTTTTTTACAGACTGATTCAAAAAGGTCCCGAACATTGCCAAGTATCACAGTTTTCGTTTCACCCCAGACGAACCTGGTGTTGTGTACATTATGAAAATATCTGCAACGGACGAAGCGGAAGTGAGATTTGTCATCTGCAAGACTCATCTTCTACAAATGGATCCATCCACTCCTCCCGCCTGAACTTCTCCCGGGCGATTTTAGATTGGAACGTAACCAGTATTTGTATAGGCACGTTCGACCGCTTGTGAGACAGGTTTTGTCTCTCTCTAACATAATAACATTTGAATGACAGTCAAATGCAAATGCATTTATCCCGTTTAATAAGCACATAAATAGAGTGTATTATAGAGGAATTAATTTGAATACAAACAGTGTTACGATCCAGGGAAAGAACACTTAAACACGTTTTTATTAAAAAGATTATGTAATTGATATATTGAATGTAGGGCTTTTATTTATAATTTTCTAACAGTTGTATTACATTGATTAAAGCCTGACGAAATGATATGATATTTGTTTCAGCATTTATCTAAACATAAATGATCATTTTTTAAAATCTGGTGCACTGTATTAACAAAACATATTCATTGCATTTGCACACACGTTACACCTACGCAAGTAAATATTTCGACGTCATCGTTACGTTACGGGAGTAAATTCGTTAAATACTGACGTTACGTTGCTCGAGATTACATTTTTTTGTTGCTTGGTAAGTATATAGATATATACATTTCTGAAAAGAAGATTCTTAGCTGAAAAAGATTATACAAAAAACGAAAATGTCAAAAAATCACGATAAGCCACATTTTAACTTGATGCGGCTCATTATATCAATATCATTATGTGAACGCCGGTCTACACGCGACAACGCTTGTATTGAAAAAAGCGGAATTGCAATGCAAGGTAACAAGCATCATGCTCCTCGTGGAGTATGTTTTTTATTCACTGTTTATTGTCAGGCTTGTTCACCTAATTCCATTTGTAAACTTTTATAAAATTGCGATATTAGGTTTTATCATCTGCTGATGTAGAGCTGCTGCTTGTAAGGATTGAAACACGTAGCGTGTTGGTACCACAAACCATCCCCTTGTCCTAGTATCACAACGGCTTCACTCTGACGTCTGACGTCATCTTGTACACGACATACTTTTCTCTGTTAGACAGAACTATTGTGCAACGACAACGTCTTACTCATTTTGTATCTAACTGATTCCTCTGCCGAACGCTTATATACAGACACGTCTGATCTGCTGGCTCCCATTTCACGCGGAGTTGTTTGCCAGGCTCAAATTACCTCACTTTGCTGTCTACTCCCGCCTACAGACTCCGACAGTTAACTAAAAATATCCTTAATAGATCGCTATTATAAATATAATGATTGTTTGCATTAAATATGAGCTCATCTGGCTATTAATTGGCTTTAGTAAATTACTTCCGCATTGCTGTGCGTTATAAGCAAGTCATAATGCGACACACTTGTCTTTACCCGTAATGAAATGCGGTATGTCTAACATACCGGAGTAGATAAGTTAAACTGTAATATATGTTGAACCATGTTAACGTGTGAATATCGCAACGCTGTATTGGCTGTACTTCAACTTGGGGAAATCAATAATTATATACTGAGTCAGTAAATAGGGGAACAATGTTCGATTTACAAAAAAATAATTTCAACATGTTAGTATGGAAAGCTATGACTGTTTTATATGGAGGCATTTTGTCTTATATAATTTATATATATATCTTATTTCATAAAAGACATCTTGCAATACTCAAAATGTATTTGCAACGTATAAGTATGTATGCTATATATCAAAGATTCATAGAAAATTGTAATACTGATATTCAGTGTATTTCTTTTCTTTTCAACATGTAGTGGTGTTTTAGATAACTCCATGTTCACAGGGACCTTATTCAGGCATGAGTTCACAAATGTTAGAAGAATGTTTTCGCAAATATTGCAAGCATTGGTGGGTGGGGCGGGGGGTTGTGGCGGGGAGTTATGATCAGGCCTAGACTTATGCTTTAGCTCTGACCTTCCCCGTATGGGATAATAAGATCATTCATTCTTATAATACTAATGCACAGAATTCAACGGTTTGTCCGCAAAGAATATTTCAATTTCGATGGTGTATTTGGAGTACTTTTAGTGCCATGTATTCACGACGAAACTTATCCTGTTGTCATTTCACTGCAAATAAACACATTTCAGGTCAACTCAGTGCCTCAGAAAACAATACAACATTCTGTCTGTAACAATGCTAATCCTCAAAGGTAAAACATTTAATGCTAAGTTTTTTTTTCTTTTAGGAGCATGGAAAGTCGAGAGACGGGCGAACAACCACACCTTCAATCATGGCTACTGCGCATATTTATAGGAAAACACTGTACTCTATTTTTGATAATTTGAACTACATGTATGTATGGAGGCGGAGCTTAGACTGTGATCTATCTGCAATAGAGAACATGAGTAACGAGTACACTTTTCAATTTTTATTGTCTAGATATACTGCTTTATGGTTCACAAGAATGATATGGAAAAGTCTCCATCGGCCGGTGAAACATTTTGGAAGTTATGTTCTTAGTTTGTTTACATCGCTTGATTTCTCGTAAATGATTCTTTTTTAGACTCATACATTTTTAAAGCTATACTGTAGCAACGTCCACTGTTTTTTTATATCGGCGGTAATAAAAGAACCCCCACTATTTCAAAAGTGAACTTTTTTTGAGCGGCGGTGTTCGTAAAACATACAATCCAAAAGAGCCTATGCTTTAATGGGATTGATCACCTAGTTTTGCCGCGACCTCAAACTTCTTTTCTGTAGCTCATTTTGTTACGTCTGACGGCGTGAGAACTGTCAATCAACGTGTCATAATTTAACTTCAATGAACACGTAACACAATGCATATTTTCAGCGCGGCTAATTAAGCTGGGTTTTGAATTACCTTATGAACCAATCAAATGTTACAAATGGAAGCGTGGTGATTGGAATTCGTATACACGATCCTCTTTATCACGTGATTGCTTCAATGATAAATGATGCAGCTGCCGATCTCAAAATCCCCAAAATCACAATCTTATTTTAAAAGTGAAATTTGTTGAGTGGCGGTGGTCGTAAAACATAGAATCCAAAAAAGCCTATGCTTTTAATGTCAATGGGGTTGATGACTTTGTTTGGTCGCGACCACAATCTTTTTATCTGTAGCTCATTTTGTTACGTCAAACGATATTGTAGGGAGTGAGAACTGTCAATCAACGTGCCAAAATTTTAATTCAGTGAACACGTTACACACAGTTTCATATTTTCGGCGCGGCTAAATAAGCTGGGTTTTGATCTAACTTTTGAACCAATCAACTGTTACAAATGGGAGCGTGGTGAATGGAATTCGTATACACGATCATTTATCACGTGATACGATACAGCCGCCGATCTAAAGACAGATTGCATATTCTATCGCTTCATTAATTACTTTCCCAAGAACAATGTCTATGCATATACTAAAATGTACCTCTTTTGATTTGAGATCGCGAACCAGTCTATTTTTTACGGAAATAGCCGATTTTAAACGAACGACGTTTTAAATCGTTGTCGTCCAGCGTCCTTACTAAAAATAACTTCGTAGTCATTCGTTTAAAATCGGCTATTTCCGTAAAATTTAGACTGATTCGCGATCTCAAATCAAAAGACCGCTTGTTACAAAAGAACACACTGTGAAATCAGTCTACTGTTTGCAACTTATATCTATATAACTGATGAATTTCCTTATGGATCAATTCATTGCATACCTTTCATTTGGTCAAACTGAATACTTCTTTATTGACCTGACCAAACTAATTCGTTATTTACAAAACAGTGTACCTGTCCAAATACATCCGTTTCAATTACCATACATTGTCAACTTGAAACAAAGCTACCGTCTTATGACTATTTGTGGATCAGCTCTTATGGTTATCCGTGAGGTATAGTGCCACTTAATTAAAAGTATTACAAGTGCTACCTTCAACCCTAGATAGTTCCAAGTCACGGATAGTCAAGATGCATTTAGTTACGGGACCAAGCACTACGTTGAAGTTTGCTATATGAAAAGCCTTCTATGTTACATCAATAAGGCATAAGAATATATAAAATGATGTTTATATCGAGGAGCAATAAAGCTCTATCTGCTTCTGTGTCTTGTCTTTTCGATAACATCCCTCGATATGGAGAATGTTGTTCGTTCAGATCTTAAAAACATACCTTTATCGGTATCAAATTCCACTCCCTTAATCAAAAAAGCATAATGTGACAGCAGCCAATTTCCATACAGAGGAAACAATGCCTATAGACTTGACGTAGAATCATCTTTTTTAGCGTTAAACACTAACAAATGGTCAGCCATATACAAAATTAGAATGCAAAAAGATTAGATTTGGTTAATCACCATACATTAAATCCAACATTACTAATTATCGCAACCCCCACTCCATTTGGCGGCGTTCAAACATTTGACTTGTAGATATTTTGCTAGACTGCACAATTCCAATGCAAGAATCCTCGACTCCTTAGCAATCTAATACTGCCAGTCTGACGATCAAGCGCCTGTTAGATTGGGTGGTTAAGGTTGCTTACTTGTTATCACAAAACCTATCTCTGATTGAGGTTCATTGGTTCGAGTCCTGCTACCTACCTGACTATGTGAGCAAATTTCTGACGGAGGGTATGGGTGGTGTACTGCTCATATTGAAGAACGATATTTAGGCAAACTATCCGCCTGTATTTGAATGAAATACACTGAACTCCAAGCAGCTGACTGCTATAATTTACCGTGTTGTTATTTTGTTGTTCGAATACATCACGAAGTTAGCAAAGTTTGCAAAATATATAGTAAAACTATCTACACTCAGTTCCAAAAGAAAGTGTGCACTTCTTAATTTTGAATATTTCAGTATTTAGCAGACGTACCGGCTTCAATTTTCGCACACTACATCTCATGTGTATTTGTCATCGATCGATTGCAAAATCTAAAATGTTCGCCATATTGTACGTAAACAGATCTCAATTTTGGTACCAAATATATAGGCTTTCAGAAAAGTAGTCGATGAAAAATCACAGAAAACAAAGTGCACACTTTCTTTTGGAACTGAGTATATGTAGTTACATGTAACATCAAAGTCATTTTAAAAAACGTCTTTAGATGAATTTTTATGTTCTGAACCTCTCGGAGAGAGAGAGAGGCAATATGGAATTATTTGTGTCTTGCCTAAGGACACTACTGATATGCCTATGGTAGGGGTCGAACCCCTGAGGTGAACGCATTATCAAAAACGGACATGTTAAAAGTTATACTGTTATTAAGAAACAACATATATACGATAGCAGTTATGAGCTAAAATCGAGACCTTGAACATCAAGTGTAGTGTGTGCGACATACCATCTTCCTGTGCTAAGTATTTCCAAAATTTATTACGATCACTAGACTGTGCATACTATTGTTATAAATGTGACATGGAATTGCAAACAGGGGAACCCACCAACTTACTGACAGGCGAATCCGAAAACAACCTGATATGATCACCAATATATGAGCAATTTAATGGAATATTACATAATGATAAATGTACAAAAATTGACAGAGCAAGTATGTTATAAAGACACAACATAGCATAGTTTGTATGCAATTTAAATTTTGCCAACCGATTCCGTTTTATTAAGTTTTCGGGGCAATACATATATATCTACACTATATAACAATACCTATGTATGAAAGAGTCTTCCAGATGTGAAACTGAATAACAATCGAACATGGCGATACATACAAGCAAACTGTTTCGGAAATTACTATGCAGATTAGCATTAAATGTTTTACCTTTGAGGATTAGCATTGTTACAAACAGAATGTTTTATCGTTTTCTGAGGCACTGAGTTGACCTGAAATGTGTTTATTTGCAGTGAAATGACAACGGAATAAGTTTCGTCGTGAATACATGGCACTAAAAGTGGATTACTCCAAATACACTGTCGAAATTGAATATTCTTTGCGGACAAACCGTTGAATTCTGGCGTTATTGCAAAGGTTTTCCAGAATGTTTACAAAAGAACGACTTATTTCAAGAAAACTGTTCTCAACCGAGGACAGAGTACTGTTTTCCCCTTTGCCTGCGACAAATCTGACAGAAATCGGTTGAGAAATGAAAAACTTACGCTCACTTGAAGATTTCAGTCGAAGACTTTTGTTTATAAATATTCTTTGCCGACGAACAAAATGACGTATTACGATCGCGTGATTGTTCACCGTTATTAATGCTTCTTTTTGATTTGATTTGAAGCAGATTTTATAAAGATCATTCTATAATTAATGCTTTAGATTGCTGACAAACCTTTTATACCGCCGTGGCGTATGGGTGATCGCGCGTGACCGGTAATCCCGATACCCTTGGTTCGAATCCCGGCAGTGGCGGTCGATTTTTCTTTCGTATGCTATTAATCTTTTATTTTATATTTTCATTCATTCTTACTGTACAAAAATGTTTACAGAGTACCTAAAATATTTATTGCTATAAATAATTAATTAAACTGCGGTGAATTGCTTTTTATCAAAAAGCAAATGAGCGTACTGTTACCAACACAATCGTTGTATAACGTGACATTTTATTTATTGTCGTTGAACTACTGATGTTGTTTGTTTATTATTAACAGTGTTTTTCAGGAACATGTATCTCAAATATTCATAATGCAGCCCAATGTATCTTCGTACATGTTTGAAGAATATTTCACGTCTATTGGTACTAGGTGTAACAGATATCATTTATTTGATACAAGGGAGATAACAGAGTCCTCTTTGTCGTCGAGTCTATGGAGAGTTATTGGTTTGATTTGACTGATGTGTCTCTGGGAAAATTTCTTGTGATTCATACTTTGTACATGAATTTGGAACTTTAGTTGTCGACTATGAATTGGATATCACAATTTCATCTCGAATAAACCATATGTTATGTCATGAATTAATCTAAAATTTAGAAACTTAACTGTAGACTGAAAAGAACAATAAAACTTTCTAAAAGTCCCATGATCATTATAAATGAAAAAAATACTTTCAGCTCTTATATAGCCACAGAAGCAGAAACTTACCAAGACTTATGTTATGCATTACTAGACTGATAAGTGTACATGGTCTCGAAATTTTGCATATATTGTACACTTATTAAACGTCAAAACTGCGCACTCATTTTATTGTTCTGTTTGAAAAGGGTTATGACCTTTAACCAGGATTTATTATATTATACGATCCTGCTTTAACCTACCATAAAGGGCATATTTCAAAAAGAAATAGAAAGGTATCGTTCAACTATTTTACCGATGTCATGATCGCACTGTCGAGCGTACTAGCATAATACTGCACGATATTATCAGGGCTGATAGCATTTTTTGTCTGACGTAATACACGAAATGTTAATCTTAAAAACACAATATATATTCATATGCTGATTACGTTTGCTGTAATATTCAGGTTTTCTCATACCAGGACCGTACGAAAATATAAGTGCTCAGCATACCGTTAACTGCACCGGCCTAGTTTCTGCTGTGAACTAGAAAACTAATTTTGAGAAAAACATGTCTCCATCCACCCTCCTCTCTGCCAAGTGATCATAAACTTTGACCCACTGTCTGCAATAGGGGTAATTCATAGGCTATCACCAATATGCCTACGACGTTTGATGATCCTAGGACAAAGCGTTCTTCAGTTATTTATCGTTAAGTGTTTTATTTAATTAGACGTCATTTACACGTTGACCTTTCATCAACAGAATTCGAAATATGTAATGGGTTTACATATCTTTTTGTCACAAACAATAAGTCTACCAAGTTTTAGGATCCTAGGACTAACCCCTTTTCAGTTCAACCATTTCGCACTAGATGTCACTGCGACCTTGACTTTACAGTCGTCCAGAGACAGACGGAAAGTAAAGATAGCTCGCCCTGTAGTGTATCGGATTTATTACTTACAATAACTTTAGAACACCGTTTTATTGAAATGATGACACAATAAAAAGTTCCAACATATATTTATTGTCGCTATATACATTATTCCATTTTTACAACACATACAATTGTTTACTAAAACATGTTTTCAACATGTCATAATAAGCTTATTTTGGCATTGTAATTTTCATTAATATATACATGTACACACATTGGTACACATTTTACATAAACATGTACCTTAACTTAATTGAAAGCAAATACAGCAAACATGTATATATATATATTTAGAACATCAGTCACAATAAGCATGGAAAATCATATTTTGATAGCAATCTCAACTTTTAGAATTTTGAAACACTTTAAAAATGTCTTGATCATCCAAGTCTTTTGACAAAGGAAAATTATTTTCATTCCATTCATTAAACAATTTAAATATAAAACAGATTTTTCCCACAGCACCTTCTTATTGATCTGAAAGTTTATAGTGTTTATTTGTTAACAAAATTGTCTCTAGTATAATTACGGAAGTTATTTTGTCTTGAAATATAGAAACTATTTTATTCTTTCCATGTTTTATTGTCACTCATATACTTCTTATTACATGTTCTACTATGTATAAGGAATGCAATTTAACACAATAAAACTTCATATGAAGATATAAAATATATAATAACCAAGACATCAAAATGGCAGTGAAATAAACAACTGAAAACTAATCTAACCTCATCACTCATTTAAGAATGTATTGCACAACAATGTAATACCTGTACTGTAAAACAAATATCTAGAAGAAACAATTTACAGAAAACAAATACATAAACATCCACTAAATATACATTTTTCAATAATAACCAATATACATCATACTCTCATTGCATCAAAACTGAAGAGAATTTAGTTGTTCATCACCATTAACATTATGAAGTTAAACAATCACTTTGTTATAGATGCAACTGCAACTCTTCTAGCCCATTTTACTTCAAATTTACAAGTATTCACAAGGTTTTTGCCTCAGTTATATATATACATTGCGTATCTATGCAATGTCAAAATATGTATAATTTACATAGCAAAATAGGTAGTTTCAAGTATTTACATATTTACATTTGAACCTAAGGTTTATTTATAGTGATACAGTGTACTATACATTTTACAAATCTATAATACATAATGCTATTGTTTCCTTTGTCTGACCTTTTTACAGGTTTTCTGAATTGCTACAAATTTTATACAAGAGGGCCGTTTTGGTCCTACATCGCTACATGGTTTCAGAGGAGATGTCCTTTGAAAAAAATGTAAAAGGGCGACGTACGACGCAAGGTGAGCGACCCCAATAGCCCACTCCGGCACTTTGTGCCAGGTGAGCTAAAAATGGTAGGGAAATATTCAACCAACAAATACAGCTGTATATTTGATGCTGCCATGGCAACACCACTGCAAATAATCTTTTCAATTTATATTCAATTGTGAAAGTAAATATAGTGAAGTTTAAGCATAATACTTTTATGTACATGCATCAGTGTGTCAAGCCATTATTCATTTTATATCTGACTGAATGTTTAATTACAAGGCATAAGTTGTAGTAAATGCAGTCAGGAGTTATCTAACCTGATTGTTTGATACCCCTGATGACTGAATTGAATTTTTATATCAATCCCATCGGCGATTTACTGAGATGTGGGTATGGTAGTGCCATGGATACAACACTTTAAAGTCCCAGAATCACATAAATTTTCTCATTTAAGAAAAAGCAAAAATAATAGGGTAATAACTGAACCATGATCTATTCAATCTAAAACAATGTTGACATATAACTTTCTTTCATATTCAAATCATTATTAATGCAGTCATGTGTTAACTAACCTGATTTTTTGATACATGTACCCCTAACAACAACATTGAAGTCATGTGATCACTATAATTTATGCCCCAGCCACCTTTCAGCAGTCATAAAAACAATGTAAATTAGTTTTAGTTTTTCAGTTTTCTCCAACTAGTGTACTTTAAGTTTGAAGTTTCACCTAAAAATAAAGTTGTAAAAATTATATGATTATGACATACACTTATCAGAATTAACACAACATGATCTTTAAAGTCCCATTAGCTCCTTAGATACTCATGAATAGAAAATCATGGTGACACAGCCGTGTTCTATTTAACCTAAACAATTTTAAGGTATACATTTCTTTTATCCTTTTGTTGTTTCACCGACTGCGGAATGTGTTACTTATCTTTTGCAATATCACTGACTAAATACTGCATGATATCAATAACATATATTTTCATTAGGAATGTTTTTCTAAACAATTAACGGTCATTTTCGCTGGTAAGAGATTTGTCTTTGTATTTCAAGAGCTGCAAGTAATTTTACATCCAAAATGCTAACGGGACTTTAACATAAATATAACACAGATTTGTTCATATATGTGTAACACATTTGTAACGGCATTGTTTTACATTCAACACATATATAGTATAACGGCATTGTTTCAGAAACACTCACACAGAACAGACTGGCAACACTTCAGTTTTGTAACACGCGGCTTATTTGTACACAAATCAATAGAAAATTTTTGCATTTCATCCATTTGTGGGAAGTTGTGATTTCAGCATCTTTCCTTAGAATATTCATTTGTATTTCTTCACAGCTGGCTGAATATTTGTTTGTGAAAATGGGGAGTTCAGTAAAAGAAATCTTAAAGCAGTGACTCTTTATAAAGCTAGATCGCTCTGCAACATAAACATCTCCATAGACCATGTACACCTGAAGAAGATGTAAAATAATGTCAAATATCTAAAATCTGCATTAGGCACTTGTGTTTCTGTAAATTCTTGTAAGACCTTGATCATCAGTTAAAGCTGCTCGCACTCAGCTGCCGTTGAAAAAAAATAAATTCAAAAAATGACATACTAATGCATAAATATGAAACTTAAAGCTGGAATCAACAAAAGAAGTAAAAATCTAGGTAGGAATTTTTAATATCATTTTGTAATATTTATAGCTGCAACCATTGTCCGGCCCCTAATTTTGACCAATGTTTAACAGAAAAAGGTTTTGAACAATTTTTAGGTTTTTCTTCCGGTCGTCCAAAAGTAAAAATCGTCCCTCTGGAAATGTAAGATTATTCTTAGAGAAGAGAAGATAATTAAAGATCTATATACTAGTTATGTACCATGGAGATTAATTCTTAAGATATAGTTTTAAATAATTTACTTTATTTTTGGTTTTGTTGTGCCTATTCTAAAGGTAGGGTATTTAAAAAATAAAATTAAACCAGAGCTGTCTCATGACAGCACGCTCGACTATTCAAAAGCTTGTCGGTAAAATGTTTTTTTTTTGTCTAAGAACAGGTGTATTGTGTAATTGTCTATAAGAATTAAGTCAAAGATATGAAACTTGTTCAAAGACCTTTGTAAATGACCATTACTTGCAAAGCCTTACTCTGGATTATGTAAGCCAACTGGGGGGAGGATGGGGAGAGGAGGGGGGATAATTTCAAAGAAATACATCACCTTGTATATTTGATCATGGATAACTTTGTAACGTTTCAAAATTGATATGTATAAAATTAAAAAAGCATGCATGCTGCATAATTATTCTATGACATTTCAAAAGTAAGCCATTTCGAGTATTTCTAATAATAGTCTGGTAAAAACTGTGACAAAATTCTAAGTTAAAAAGGGGCATAAATATGTCAAAAATCAAAAACATTGGTGAAGATGTTGATAGTAAACATACATTTTAAGTTTCAAGTCAATGTGTTTGATAGTATTCAAGATATTTTACTTTATAAAAATCTTTAACTAAAAATTCTAAGTTAAAAGGGGCATAAATCTAACAAAAATCAAAACAGAGTTATGGGGATTGTTTCCTCAGGTGAAGATGTTGATGGTGGACAAATGATTTGAGTTTCAAGTCAATACCTTTGAAAGTATTCAAAATATTTGAATTTATAAAATCTTTTACCAAACATTCTAAGTTAAAAAGGGGCATAAATCTGTCAAAAATCAAAACAGAGTTATGGGGATTGTTTCCTCTGGTGTAAATGTTGATGGTAGACATATAATTTGAGTTTCAAGTCAAAACCTTTGATAGTAATCAAGATATTTGAATTTATAAAAATCTTTCACCAAAAATTCTAAGTTAAAAAGGGGCATAAATCTGTCAAAAATCAAAACAGAGTTATGGAGATTATTTCCTCAGGTGTAGATCTTGCTGGTAAACATATAGTTCGAGTTTCAAGTCAATACCATTGATAGTATTCAAGATATTTGACTTTATAAAAAACTTTAACCAACGCAGACGCCTACACCAACACTGCAAGGATCCAATGATCATGATCTGCACCTTTTGAAATTTAGCCATGGCCATCCCCCAGCCGAGTGCTCTTTCTATGACCAAGACATTTGAGGTGAGAAAATGGATATGGTATAGGCTCTAATTTAATAATTTAATAAAGTATTTAGCCAGGAATAATCAGGCAAGGTAGAGTAATGGTTCTTTGGCATGTACATCATTGTGCTCTATCACTGTATGAAGTTTCAAGTAATTCCCTTCAGTACTTTTGAAGTTATGCTAAGTACATTATTACGCTCAGTACAAGATTACTCAATAAAGGGAGACAGTTGAAAAATATATTACAAAGTTATTGTTCTTGGGCACTGTATTTTCCCTGTGTGTCCTCTCTCATTAGTTGCAATTTAAAAGAATTTCCTTCAGTACTCTTCGAGCTATGCTTAAGACAAGAAAAAAAGGGGGATACTTCAAAAATAAGGCAAAGCACAGTTAAGTTTCTTAGGTATTGCACTCCCCTTCCTTGTGATCTATCACTGTATAAAGTTTCAAGTAATACCCTACAGTACCTTTGGAGTTATGCTTCGGACAAGAAAAATTAGAAAATGCAACAAAGGGAGATTAATTAAAAAAGTAGGCAAAATCAAATTATGATTTTAAGTGTTAAGTAATTCCTTTCAGTATTTTTGGAGTCATGCTCCGGACAAGAAAAACTCAAGAATACGTGTATGTAACAAAAGGGATAATTAAAAAATTAGGCAAGATAGTGTTATGGTTCTTGGACTGCACATCCTCTCGATGTCCTCTGTGTGTGAAGTTTAAACAAATTCCCTTAAATTCTACGTTTTGAGTTATGTTCCAGACAAAAGTGTGACAGACAGACGCATGGGCGGATGCACAGATGGAGCACGTTAATATATTCCCTCTGCCAAGGCGGGGGATAGAACGGGTTTATGTTTATTTATTCAACTGGAGGTAGAAGGAGAGACTGGCTAACATTTAGATGTAGGAGAGGAACTAGATGTAAAATGATGTAAATCAGTATGGGTTCAACAATAGGAACAGAACTATCCTGACCCACCCCCACCCCTTCCACACAGATCACAGAATATACCCAGTGATATTTCTTTAATTACAGGGCTTTTTCTGGCTCTTTTGGGAAAAGGCCCCTGGCTCTAATTGGGAAAAAACGCGGTGTCTTTCTGATCAAATTGGGAATTTATGTATGAGTTTAATATCTATTACCTTGAGGCCAAAAAATATCTGTGTTTAGGGCAACGGTTCCAAAAATTTAGATAGGAGAGGGGCAAAGTTTTTTTTTTTTTTTTTTAATCTAGAAATATTTTATAGGTTGGAAAAAAAACCTGTGTTAAGGGCAACGGTCCCAAGAATGCTATGTAGCGTAAGGACAGATAAACAATAATAATAATAATTTTTAAAAAATTTTTTTTTTGGGGAATTGGGAAAATTGAAGGTTATTTTCAATTGGGAACGGGGCCGATATTCAGCCCCTGGTGATAGGGAGAAAAAGCCCTGAATTATAATTACTATAATTATGGTGTCATACAGACAGTACAAAATTCTATACAGAATTAGATATTGAATAATATGTAAAATGTAGACTACAGTTACAGTATTTTATAATTGTAACAGGTACATTGGTTGGGCAATCCCTACATACATGTCACCCGCCACATCCTGCTAATTCTGTTATGTGCAGTCAAATAGCAAATGTCAGAGGGGTGTTGCGTTTCACACTGCACATGGCACAAGCCGGGTCCAACCTAAGTATGTACTGACCCATGCTGGCTGGTAGAAAGTTTGTGCCCTGGGCCTAAACCATGTTACTGATTTGACCATTTTGTAATTTGTTGAGTATCTAATTAGACAGCTTAATTCCCACTGAATTGTTGCGAAATGTGTTTTTGAAAGTTTTATGTTTCAAATCAGTACAACATCTTTCTAAGATAGTGGTTTGAATCCTGGCATATATTTCTGTGGGTGAGTATGGAATTTCCAGGGCGACGGCTGCTAAACCCAGGTCCCTTTTGGCTGCACCATCTGCACTCTCATTACAAGATATTGATCATGAAAAAACATTCGACATTGAAACAGTATATAAATATATACATGTATACGCACCTCAGACATCTTTCATACTGACTACCAGCATACCAGTTAGGATCACACTGTTCTTATTCTGGCCCAAACAAAAGGTGCTATTTCAATTGTTTTCTGAGACAATGGTGTACCATATTCCATGAAAGAAGTTGACTCCATATGAGTACATGTTCTACTTCATCTGCAATATGTGTAATATGTATGTGTAATACTCTTATACTGTTTTAATTTAAACAACATAAGCACAAAGACATCGCAGAATTACATATACAATCAAGGGCCATAACTCTGGAAGAACCAAGCCCATAATTGAACTCATCCGAGATCTAACGGTTATTAATATTCTCTATAAATATGATTTGGATATGTTAAAAATTGAAGGTGCTAGAGTTGCATACACAGTTATATATTGCAATCTTTGTTAAATCAAGGGCCATAACTCTGGAAGACTTATCTGATCAAGCCAATAATTAAACTTGTGAGAGATCTTATGGTCATACACATTCTCTGTAAATATGATAAGGATTAAAGAAATGAAGGTGCTAGAGTATAAACATAGTTAAATATTGCATTTTTTGTTAAATCAAGGGCAATAACTCTAGAAGAACTAATCCGATCAAGCCCCTAATTGGACTGATCCGAGATTTTATGGTCATACACATTCTCTGTAAATATTTTAGAATTATAGAAAAATGAAGGTCCTAGAGTGTTAACATAGGATGACGGACATTCAACAATCCTAAAAGCTCACCATAACCACTTCGTGGTCAGATGAGCTAAAAATGTATCAACAGAATACGTGTACATTATCAAAAGGAAGTAAAGTGCAACTGGAACACTGGTTCTTGAACTGATTTTGAACTGTTCTTGAACTGCTATTGAAGTGTTTTTAAAATGTTCATGCACAGTTCAAGTACATTTTAAAAAATTTAAATGAGACCATTGTATGAAATTTTCTTGAACAATTTAAGAACAGTAGTTTCTGAACAGTAGTTTCTGAACAGTACAAGAACTTCCATCTAGAACCTTTCAGGAACAAGTTCTTGAGCATAAGTTCTTGAACAGCCCGAGGATATTTCTTGAACAGTTCATGAACAGTTCACCGGGGCATCTACGAGTGGATAATTTCTTTTTTCAAGTTACAATGATAAAGACCTTAAATCAAATCAGTACTTCTAGTTTTAAGACAACAAGAGTTCTTAAGTTTCTACATAAAATAATTATGTAAGAAAAGCACTACATCCCCTTATGGGGGCATAACAGAAAGAGTGATCAGTTAAAAAATTCTTTGAGCCAATTACAATTAAATTTTGATAACCGGTTCCAGAGAAATATAATTTTATGTTTTCATAATTAATGAATATAGAAAAAAATAACAATTAAAGGACAATAACTCTGGAGATACTAAGCCAATCTTGATGAAATGTTTCAGTGTATAAGTGCATTTATATTTTTCATTAATTTTCAAGATATGTGGAAACTCTAAAGAAGTTTTCCATTGGTGTCATTATTTTCTTATTAAAAGTTTTGCACATCAAAACAAACATACCCTAGCTGTGTATGCCCAACATACATGTATATATACATTTAACACATTTCCTTGGCATTGAACCAAACTGTAAATTGGGTGTGTCAGTGATGGGTGATGTTGCTGTTCAGCAGCCTCAAGAGTAATGGAACTTCAACACTGAATATCATGGTTTAACTGAAAAATGAATGAAGAACCATTCAATCAATCAATCAATCAATCAATCAATCAATTCAGACATTAACAGAAACATATGTTGTGTTAATATTTTTCACATCTACCAGGATGTCTACTGGTGAAAATGTGGTGTTGTACGGTACAACTTGTACCTAATTATCTTTCATAACGACATTTATTTTAAAGTATGCATTTTGAGCATTGAATGTCAAACTAGTGTAAGTGCATAAAAGTTATGAAATAAGTGTAGCAGTACTCTACAAAATTTAGTTTCATATTCAATCCTTGATTTGGTTAAATTACAAAGTGAGATTATTACAAGGCATGTACAATATTAAAAGGTTATTTATACAATAATACAGTACATACCCTCTGAATCCATTCTTTGTGTAAACTTTGATATTCTGTGTAAACTCTTGATATCGCCCATGGATACCATTATCACAGCAAGACAAGCTTCCATGAAGAGTTATAGAAAATACATTTACAGTTGGTGACATGCACAGCCTGAAAAAGCAATTGTTCTGTGTTATTTAAATAATCTGTTATTTTGACATTTTTGTGCCCCTAGCTCCTATTAGTCTTGAATATTAGTAAGTTATATGCTGTCTTTTCAGTTACAGAGTATGGTAAGCCTTTAGGGGGGTTTTCTTTTATGCTGAGGTAATGTGGCTTTCAGAATTAGCAGTATTTAATTTGTACATATGTTTCCGAGAAAAAGTGCTTCACAATAAGGCGAATAAAAACCGAAACGTTTTCAAAGGGTTATAATGCATGTCAGCAAACCACAGCAATAACTTTATTTATTTTTGTTTATATGAAATTTTCAATACATAATAATCTGCCTCAGTAAAAAAAAGTATTACGTAATTCTACAGTGTAACCTCCACTAACGGTCACCTCCCGCCAACAGCCACCTCCTTACACCAGCCAATTTGAATTCCCTCATTGGTTTTTCTATATGTTATACCTCCCACCAACAGCCACCTCCTTACAACAGTCAATTTGAATTCCCTCATTGGTTTTTCTATATGGTATACCTTCCACCAACAGCCACCTCCTTACAACAGCCAATATGAATTCCCTTGTTGGTTTTTCTATATGTTTTACCTCCCACCAACAGCCACCTCCTTACAACAGTCAATTTGAATTCCCCCGTTGTTTTTTCTATATGTTATACCTCCCACCAACAACCAACTCCTTACAACAGTCAATTTGAATTCCCTCATTGGTTTTTCTATATGTTATACCTCCCAACAACAGCCACCTCCTTACAACAACCAATTGAATTCCCCCGTTGGTTTTTCTATATGTTATACCTCCCACCAACAGCCTCCTCCTAACAACAGCCAATTTGAATCCCCCCATTGGTTTTTCTGTATGTTTTACCTCCCACCAACAGCCACCTCCTTACAACAGCCAATTTGAATTCCCTCATTCGTTTTCCTATATGTTATACCTCCCACCAACAGCCACCTCCAAGGAACATACAAACCGCCCGTCAAAATTTTGATCGGAAAGCTTTCCATAAAGCAATTTTCGGAAAGTCAGACCAAGGAATGGATAAAAAAACCAGACATTTGGAGTTTAACACACACAAAAAAAGCTTTTTATATTATATAACAACAAAATAATCCCTCTGAGCAACAGCCACCTCTGGACAACAGCCAAGTTCCAGTCATCCGGCTGTTGGCTGTTGTACGGAAGTTGCACTGTATGTTCTTGCACCAAAAATACATGTGTTTAATTAAAAGTGATGAATACAAATTGTACCCCCTATAGCCTACTCTTTTGAAAGTAGCTTCAATTAACCTGTTGGACACAATAAAGCATATGAGTACATGTAATAGACGCCGATGGTTGCGGTTGATTTTCAGACAATATGTAAGAAGTTTGAAGAATTTCAGCCAAAATTATCCCTACACAACATGCACTTTAAAGCTTGATGCCTGGAAGTCATTTGCAATGTCAGTGATTGCAGCTCAGAGAAACAAGAGCACCGCAAAGCGCAGCAATATACGCCCTAAGTGTTGTATCAGAGAATGGGAGCAAAATTTAGGCTGTTGAAGCCCAACGGACAGGAACAAGAATAAAAAATTGAAGTTATATAAAAAAATCTAAGTCCCCAACCAGAAAATCCTAACCTGGTACAAAAATGTCAAAAAACACCAAAAAATTGGAGGTACCATTCATGTTGTACCACAGAAAAGTGGTCTCGGTTTTTCCGTACTGCCAATAATAAAAAAGTTACAAAATATGCTACTGATAGTAACATAAAAGGGAAGTAATTCAATAAAAAAATTAAGCAAACAAAATAGAATCTCCCAAATAAAAACAAGAGCACTGTAATCAAGAGCAAATGCAGAGCAATATCCACACAGTTATATGACGCTTGAACCCTAAGTGTGACCTTGACCTTGAAGTGAGCCATCCGGAACATGGCTTCTGCACATCGTCTCAATGTGGTAAACAATTGTGTCAGGTTTCTTCGAAATGCTTCACGGGGTTCAAGAGTTACAGAGCGGAAGGGAAACAAAATCATATGACCTTTGACCCCTAAGTATGACCTTGACCTTGAATCCAGCCATCCGGAACATTGCTTCTGCACGTCGTCTCACTCTGGTTAACATTTGTGTCAGGTTTGAAATCCTTCAAGGGGTTCAAGAGTTACAGAGCGGAAGGGAAATTGCTAACGCACAGACGGACTGACGGACAGACGGACAGACGTCCGGAACATTGCTTCTGCACGTCGTCTCAGTCTGGTTAACATTTGTGTCAGGTTTCTTCGAAATCCTTCAAGGGGTTCAAGAGTTACAGAGCGGAAGGGAAACAAAATCATATGACCTTTGACCGCTAAGTATGACCTTGACCTTGAATCCAGCCATCCGGAACATTGCTTCTGCACGTCGTCTCAGTCCAGTTAACATTTGTGTCAGGTTTCTTCGAAATCCTTTAAGGGGTTCAACAGTTAGAGAGCGGAAGGGAAATTGCTAACGGACAGACGGACACCGAGGCGATAACATAATACGTCCCTTCGGGCGTATAAAAACCTTCCCCCAAAATCCCATTTCAATCAATGTACAATATATGTACATGTATGAATTATTCAAAGGGAACTAATCCATTAAAGTAGGTCAGTAGGTAAAGGTCAGTCAATATCAATATATCCATAATTTAGTTCATTGCTATATAGCTTAAAGTATACCTCTAATGTACCATGGCACAGTTGTATAAACAATCCGCTTTGTGGTCAAAAAGTCCTTGGTTCAATCCCTA
>JAFMSR010000009.1:44306532-44317536 GCA_022818135.1 Saxidomus purpurata | reverse complement strand
ACAAGGTAAGCGAGGCAATCAGTTATGAGAAAAATTATTTTGTGCACTTGTTATGTATATTGAACTTCATCAAACATTCCATCAATGTGCATGCAAATAACGTTGATAGTCCGTTCTATGATGATACTGGCTGACCATACGTTTCTGCTCTGGTAATACAACATGGGTGTTGTCGCAGTACATGCTGTAAAGTTTGCTTTGTCACACCACATGATCACTATTCCTGAGATGTTGATTACACGTTCATATAACTTCGCTTCTATGGTGATACTGGCTGACTATACTTTTTTCTGGGGTACTAGCACAGGGGTATTTTTGCATAACATGCTCTGTAGTTTCCACTGTCACACCACATGATCACTTCACCTGGCGTTCACTGTTTACACAATCATCCAAGTCACGGCAACGACTATTGAAAGTAAAGATATCTCCTTCAAATCGGAGAGATATGTCTTTTGGGAATAAATATTAAAATGGCTTTCGATACTAATTGTTTCTTTTTGTTTGCTCATGCACGTCCAGTTCCTAAAGGTATCATTCATATTTATTTCAGGTTTAGATTTACATCTCTCTATTTATAACAATATTATACATACCAAAATTTATGACAAGAGGGATGATTTTAATTTTAATATTGTAAATTTCCCCCATTTGGATGGGGATGTACCTCATGCTACATCTTATGGGGTATACATTTCTCAGTTAATTCGGTTTGCCAGAGCGTGTAGTCATGTTGAGGATTTCAATGAACGTAATCAATATATTACAAATAAACTTCTTCAACAGGGCTACCGTTATTACAAATTACGTAAATATTTTGCTAAATTTTACTATCGTAATTCTGATTTGGTTTTGAAATTCAATAGTAATCTAAAGACTCTTCTGCGAGAAGGTATTTCAAAACCCGATTTTTATGGGGATGTGGTTTACAAACTTCGTAAGATTTTGGGTCATGGCAATTTTCCAACTGTATTTGCTAAAATTATATAACGTTTTGTTAAAAGAGGTTACGACCCTACTGTTTTGAGACACACCGCGTGTTTGGTGTTCAACCTGTTTACAGTTGGACGCTATGCTTCCCTCTTTGATTGTGTCTGACGGAAGAGGGGGAGGACTCTGTGATGGGCAGTTTTTAAATCCCACTGGGACGAAACTGTTTTGATTTCTGTCCTCTGGCCTGTTTCGTCGGGCCCTTAAGGGTGTTTCTCTTGGTGCTCTGCCTTCTGCAAATGCATTGAGTACATACGTTTTTTGGTTCTCAAGGTTTTTTTTTTTATATATTTATACACGAGCATTTTTGTGTTTTACATATCATGCCTTTTGTTTCCATTGCGTGTGTTAGAGATTCACCTAGCAGGGATTACTTTTATTTACACTGTCCTGTGACTTTGGAACATGGTGGGGGTAAGAGTGAGGTTGGGTGCGCACCATAAACCGGTTTAAGCTCCCCAGTGGTGTTTTTGCCACTGACCGTTCCAAGGCGGTGCCCCACTGTGTTCCGTTAATTGTTCGTTTTGTCCTCGTGTGTTTGCTTTGTGTGCTTGTGTGTGTTGGTAGTGTATGTTTGTGTGTGTACATGATTGTGTGTGTGTGTGTGTTGTGTGTGTGTGCGTGCGTGCGTGCGTGCGTGTGTGTGTGTGTTGGTGGTGTGCACTTCTGGGTGCTGTGGGGCTCGTTTTGGGGAGGCTGCGTTTTTGGTACGTGGCATTCCCTGTTTGATTTTTTTTTTGATTTTTTTTTAGCAAATGGCGATTTCACTTTTGTATTTTCTTCGCCTGAGTCGGTGTTGAAACCCAAGTGGCGGGACGTTTTCCTCAATAAGATTTGGCAAAGTAGATTGTCCCTCGTAGTGTTTGACGAAGCCCACTGTATATCCGAGTGGGGAGAAGATTTCCCACCGGAATACCGAGATATGGCGCAAATAAGAAGCTTTTTCACCACAGCACCAGTGATGGCACTTACCGCTACAAGCACTAAAAATATTAAGGAAGACATATTAAACGTTCTTCAGTTAGATGAAATGTCAACTGATAACATTTCCATGTCACCAGATAGGCACAATATTTTCCTAGCATGTAAGAGAAAGGAAAGCTCTCTTTATGAAACCGAGTTGAAATGGCTTGTTGGTCATCTAAAAACGAACGGAAAAAAATCTAAAAAAATTATAGTTTATTGTAGATCTATTGACACTGTATCAGAAATATTCATAACAATTAAAGAGGAACTCGGGGATCATGCCTACGCAGATACAATTGTAAAATCAGATAAATTACTTGTGGAAATGTACCATAAATGTAAACACGAATCTTCGAAATCCAGAATCTTACCAGAATTTTCTAAATCCAGTAGTACGATACGATGTGTTATAGCTACAGTTGCATTTGGTTTGGGCATTGACATACAAGACGTTGATATGATCACTCATATAGGCTGTCCTAAGTCTATCATTAGCTACTGGCAAGAAGCAGGTCGGTGTGCGCGGGATGGTAGGCCTGGTTTTAGTTTTATAATATATGACAATTTCACAGCATCTATCAGGACAACAGACAAATTAATGGCGGATGTTGTAAGAAACCACAATGAACGGTGTCTTAGGAAGCAAATTCTTTCTCACTTTGACATTTGCGGGAACATGGATCTACAACACAATGTTTGTGATGGGTGTGACGCGCCAATTTGTGGCTGTCCCTTGTGTAAATGCTGCACATTTTGTGCCCATAAATGTCCCTGTTCTAAACGAGGCATTGTGTAGTTGTACACTTTTTTGGCACAAAAAATTTATAATGTACATTTTGTGTCTTCATTATCACAAGAATTCTTTGCAGTGGTTATGCTAAAGTAGTTGACTCGCTAACCTACGAGTTTAATAAAATGATGTAAGTTCCAAATGTCGGAAAAATAGATGATACTTGGTGTTTTGAACGTATGTGTAAAAAGAGAGAAACATTTTGCTAAAGTTTTACAAATGCAGTATAAATCAGAGATATATAATAGATGTATGTGTTTGTATAAATTGATGGAATGCTCTCGTCGAAATTTAAGATGAGTAAGGTGACGGCATATTTACGACTACCTATCAGCTTCCTCATATTGGTCAGGTAATACAATATTTTCTTCTTTTCAATTTAGTTCACTCAAATCCTTTCATTTTGCTTCATTTCTTACACGTCATGTAAAAATTTACAGAAAAAAATATTTTCGTCTAAATTTTCTGGCGCTAATCTTGATACTACATACTACCAAACATGGCAAGAACAAATTATTCATTTATTACGTCTAAAAGCACTTTGGACACTTACAGGATTTAGTTTATAGTTCATAATTGTAAGTTGATTAATTCGGAAGTGTAAATTAGCTGAACACGACTACTTTGTAATTGCTAAAGGACTTGAGTTTTGACCGTTTTGAACTATGAAATAGGATGGAGTTCTATTGTATCGCGGTACTAACGATTCCAACGGAAATAAAATAGAAGAAAAGTATTTCTCCCCAATTTATATCTGTTTGACCTTTCCTTCCAACCATTCTACTTTAAAGTGAAAACAATCTTTCGTGCAAAAGTTGTTTGAATAAAGCATAAAACGTAGGAAGTTATCCACCATGTTTCACCTTTAAAAAAAATCCCATAATTCTCTGTAATCGCGGTATTTAAATCGCGGCCCTACTTTCTGTTTATAAAATGTGCTTACACACTATAAAACTCATTATCGATTCACGGAAGTCTAAGTTAATGAATTATATATTCATTTTAAATATTCAACAATTTTTACTCGAAAATTGAGTAGTTGAATTATCAGACTGTATCGACGCCATTTTGTTTTCTCTTCTTGTCGAGTACAGAGGGGTCATCTCAACTCAATGTATCTTTTAAACGAAAACAGACTCCTATAGTTCTTTTTTATTTGTCAAATGTTGACAAAAGTCATACAGTCCAATTTAATGAAGGTAAACTTTTCTCCATCTGATTATTCTTCTGACTGCCGACCACAATTGAGACCGCGTATGTCATTTTCATTTGCGGAGCACCTGCTAGTGTCCATTATTTTTTGTGTTCAAAGTGACGGCCCCTAGACACACTTACTGACGCTATCACGTGATGAAAACAACTTTATTCGTAAAAACAATATGGCTGCCAAGATTTAAATACCTTTCGAGGCTTTTGACTCAAATTCATTCCTAATAATGATAATTTTTTGGATGAACGGGATGACAAGGAGAAACTTATTTATATGAAATGGAGTGATTGCATGAAAGGTTACTTTATCTTCCCATTTACGATGAAATATTACATTATTTAATGCCACGTGACCTATTAGATTCTTGTTGACGTATATGTGTTACTGCATTGTCAGCCTCGTTACGATCGGAAAGGAAAATAAGAAAAGGGAGATTACCGCGATGCAAGTTAACCCGCGATATGAGCAGAAACTACTATATGTTAAAAGCCAAATGTAAAACCGCAAGCATTATCGTCAAAAGTATTTGGACTACTACATCTCCAGTACGGGGATACTCCCAACAATCAATTTCTGATCATAACTGGGAGGTCTATTATGTAGTTATGTAATATAACGGATGGTAGTGTTTTCGTCGACCTCCCGTTTCGTCACCAAGAGTTTTGTGTACAAAAGAGGTTGTGGTTTCGTCACTCTTACTGCAGATTTCATAATACTGTGCCGTTTCAGTGTTTGCATCACACACAGGTAGTAAATGACGTCGATGTCACATTCTGTAGTTAGCTCCGCCCAAATCGATAACTTTATCTATCGTACACGCCGAGTACCATGGTACTACCCTTTATCCAAGTTTACACATTGCTACATTATTTGATTTTTTATGAATCTAGTGCTTGTGTATTTCTTATACTAGCTATAGAGGATAAAATCGGTTGATTTGAAACTTCGAAAGTTTATTTCTTAAAACAGCTGTACTGAAACTATAACATAACAAGTAATATCTTTAAAAAAAAAGAGGGTCGACGTAGGTGACGTAATAAACACATTTTGTGTTTCAGAAGGCTCCCGGCAGTACACTGCTTATTCCGGTACCGAAACGCTAGCCAATAATCAATGACGCTAGATGTCCGGCCCCGGACAACACCTCGTTGAATACAAAAGTTGATCTTCGTACTGTCCAGAAAGCTTGACATAACGTGTTCTGTTTTTATACCCCCAAAACGAAGTTTAGGGGGGTATATAGGAGTCACCCGGTGGTTGGTCGGTCGGTCGGTCGGTCTGTTGCATTTTCCTTGTCCGGAGCATAACTTAAAAACTACTAGTTGGAATTCAATATTACTTCATACAATGGTCAAACACATTGAGAGGAAGTGCAGTGCACAAGAACCATAACTCCATCTTGACTAATTACAGAGTTATTGCCCTTTGTTACTTTTCCTTGTCCGGAGCATAACTTAAAAACTACAGGTTGGAATTCAATACAACCTCATACAATGGTCAAGCACATTCAGAGGAAGTGCAGTGCACAAGAACCATAACTCCATCTTGACTCATTACAGAGTTATTGCCCTTTGTTACTTTTCCTTGTCCGGAGCGTAACTTGAAAACTACTAGTTGGAATTCAATACAATTTCATACAATGATCAAGCACAACCAGAGGAAGTGCAGTGTACAAGAACCATAACTCTATCTTGAGTATTTACTGAGTTATTGCCCTTTGTTACTTTTCCTTGTCCGGAGCATAACTTGAAAACTACAAGTTGGAATTCAATACAATTTCATAAAATGATCAAGCACAATCAGAGGAAGTGCAGTGGACAGGAACCATAACTATATCTTGACTCATTACAGAGTTATTGCCCTTTGTTACTTTTCCTTGTCCAGAGCATAACTCATAAACTACTGGTTGGAATTCAATACAACTTCATACAATGGTCAAGCACAATGAGAGAAAGTGCAGTGCACAAGAACCATAACTCTATCTAGACTAATTACAGAGTTATTGCCCTTTGTTACTTTTCCTTGTCCAAAGCATTATTCGAAAACTACTGGTTGGAATTAAATACAACTTCATACAATAGTCAAGCACAATGAGAGGAAGTGCAGTGCACAAGAACCATAACTCCAGCTTGACTAATTACAGAGTTATTGCCCTTTGTTCCTTTTCCTTGTCCGGAGCATTATTCGAAAACTACTGGTTGGAATTCAATACAACTTCATACAATGGTCAAGTACGTTGAGAGAAAGTGCAGTGTACAAGAACCATGACTTTATCTTGACAAATTACAGAGTTATTGCCGAGAACAATATCTCTCTTTAGTTTGTTTGCAAGGTATTCTGTTACTACGAACTTCCTCAGTTTATAAAGCAGTCTTTTGGGGGTATTAATCACATTTAGTGATAGCTCTAGTTTCTTTTTTTGCAACATGATTTATTATAAATAACTATAATATAAAAAATATCCACATTTTGTGTTTCAGAAGGCTCCCGGGCAGTACACTGCTTATTCCGGTACCGAAACGCTAGCCAATAATTTGCAGATTCTGATTGGTCACATTATAACGAAGTTGGTTAGCAACGCGTCCATACCAACGGAAGTTCAAATCAAAAGTATACGACTACGTCGAAAAAAGCTCTATTCAATTCTTACAAACGAAACTGAACTGTACTGAGTGTTCTATAATCAACATGAAACAACGACTTTATACTTTTATGTTATATAGTCTAAATCTATGTAATAAAATTTTGATCGGCTTAGTCTCTGAAACGTTTGCTGTGCTTAGAAGACACGGTTGTATAGAATCTGACTTGCACGACGTACGTTTTACAAACATGATTCCGAGAACATTCAGTCTTGCAGGGCGTTTAGAAATTGTTTTTAAGACCTCTTATATTCGTGAATCACTGTTGAGCCTGCAGAGAATATAGCACCCCTAATCATCGCTTTCTATATATTTGTTCATACGGGGAATCCTTTCTGAAGCATCATCATCAAAGAAAATATTGTATTTTACGAGAAAACCGAAATTCACTTTCGTATAAAAAAATGTCTAGATCAATGACTGACCACAGAAATTACCAATTAACGGTAAATTATATACATTGTACAGTATAGCAAACTTCCGTTTACCATCTCAGATACAGGTACTTGCGAAAAGTCAAATCGTTTGTCGATAAAAAAAGCACAAATTGAAACATCAAAACTTGGCTCAATTGTACATGTAAGCGTCACCAATGAAGTGAACGAAACTACAATGTACTTATAAAACAAAGAGTAAATTTCAGTTGTACTGGCGATATGTCAACTTGTTGGCAATGTGATGTATAGGTCCTGCATTTATTATTTTCAGTTTTCACTTTTATGATATGTCACTTTTTAAATTCATTGAGGAAAGGGATGCTAACAAAGATGCAAAAAATAAACATCAAAATTCAAAAACAAGCATGATAAGGGGATAAATGTTTGGACTACCGGTATAGGTAAACGTTTTACATTTTTATACCCCCAAAACGAAGTTTAGGGGGGTATATAGGAGTCACCCGGTGGTTGGTCGGTCGGTCGGTTGCATTTTCCTTGTCCGGAGCATAACTTGAAAACTACTTGTTGGAATTCAATACAACTTCATACAATGATCAAGCACATTGAGAGGAAGTGCAGTGCACAAGAACTATAACTCCATCTTGACTAATTACAGAGTTATTGCCCTTTGTTACTTTTCCTTGTCCGGAGCATAACTTGAAAACTACTGGTTGGAATTCAATACAACTTCATACAATGGTCAAGCACATTGAGAGGAAGTGCAGTGCAGAAGAACCATAACTCCATCTTGACTAATTACAGAGTTATTGCCCTTTGTTTCTTTTCCTTGTCCGTAGCATAACTTGAAAACTACTTGTTGGAATTCAATACAACTTCATACAATGATCAAGCACATTGAGAGGAAGTGCAGTGCACAAGAACTATAACTCCATCTTGACTAATTACATAGTTATTGCCCTTTGTTACTTTTCCTTGTCCGGAGCATTACTTGAAAACTACTGGTTGGAATTCAATACAACTTCATACAATGGTCAAGCACATTGAGAGGAAGTGCAGTGCACAAGAACTATAACTCCATCTTGACTAATTACAGAGTTATTGCCCTTTGTTAGTTTTCCTTGTCCGGAGCATAACTTGAAAACTACAAGTTGGAATTCAATACAATTTCATACAATGATGAAGCACAATGAGAGGAAGTGCAGTGTACAAGAACCATAACTCTATCTTGACTCATTTCAGAGTTATTGCCCTTTGTTACTTTTACTTGTCCGGAGCATTATTCGAAAACTATTGGTTGGAATTCAGTACAACTTCATACAATGGTCAAGCACAATGAGAGGAAGTGCAGTGTACAAGAACCATAACTCTATCTTGACAAATTACAGAGTTATTGCCAAGAACAATATCTCTTTTTAGTTTGTTTGCAAGGTATTCTGTTACTACGAACTTTCTCAGTTTATAAAGCAGTCTTTTGGGGGTATTAATCACATTTAGTGATAGCTCTAGTTTTGCAAGCTGCATTTAGTACCGGTTCCAGTGACGGTTTCTCCAGTTTTATGCAACGACTTTGATGACTTGTGCGCTAGATATCTTCAGCAGGGATTGTAGAAATAATCTAATCGTGAAAAGTGTACATGATAGATATAAATCCTGTCTTCAGATAACTAAACAAAATTTAACGGTCTTTGCTACATTTCTTGCTACATAGATTATCATTTCAGTGACAGAATCATTTTAGCAGTCTTGTAAGCCAAATATGCACGTGCAAAGCATGCGCGGTTATAACAAGCTTGCTGGGAGTATAGTCGTATTTTATCATGCTTTAAGCGAGTATTGCGAATTTATAGACAAACTAGTATGAAAGAGCGAAATCGCATGCATAAGAACAATATTTTTTTATTCTTTCTACTTCTGCGACACTACATGTATGTAGGTGAAATGACACTTGTACCGGATTTACACGTACATGTTGTATGCGTGTATCCCTTTGTTTGATGGGACCCTAGCACACACAGAAAGACCAGTATCTGTTAGTGATCTCCATGTACGTAAACACCGACTAAACACTATCGAATGCCGTAAATAATATGACCGATTTATATTTTTTCTCAGTTGTGTCATGGACCTATGTCCACACAGACACATACTACTAAGTACTGTGTAAAATGTAGCTCCGTCCACAGGCGCTGTAGTCATTCATTACCTGTATTCAATCGATACGCAACAAACACTGAAACGGCGCGCTATTATGAAATCTGCAGTATTTAATTGTATATTTAATTGTTAGTTTGACATAAATGGGATCAAACAAACCAATTAACGTTGTCAGTACACATAATTATAGGATGCATCGGGGTATTATGAACACCTTTTTTCATCCAAATTAAGTAATTAGTTGACTTTAATCAGTCATATTTAAATCTGAATTCGATTATTCAGACACGTAGTTTATTTTAAAATCTAAAAACAAATTTTAAACAGATAAATCATATACGTTTTTTAATCAAATTTTGTGCAGTAAATGTAAATGTTATATTCTCATTTAACTGTGTGAACTTTGATTTATAATTTTAGTAATTACCTTTAAGTAGGTGTGAAATCCTACTGTTATATTTATCTTATACAAAACTTTGGTGACGAACTGGCAACATAAATCCTTAGTGATGAAACGGGAGGTCGACGAAACCACTGTAATTCAATATAACACTTTACCAAACTTGTCTTAGCCAAAGAAGACCACTCTTTGTCATCTAATAACATCGCCGATTGAATAAAAACACTCAAACACTATCTAGAAGTAACAGGAATTATTTAACCCCTTCACCGGCTACACCGTTTACTCAAGCGAGTAACCCAATGCGTATCGGTCGCTGAGTTAATGGTCGCCACTATCGGTCGCTGTTTTGTGGCATTTCAAATGATTACCCAAACTTGAGTCGGGAATTTCTAAGATAAATATTGTGTAAAATTGAAAGAATAAGTGGACACTTATAGTCGATAACAATAACACGAATGAACAGTTGATGAGTGCATAATTTTGCAAGATGATAACATAAGGATAGAAACAGGACGTTCGCACCAAAGTCAGCTCGTACTTTTATTTAATCAACATTTTCTTGGCGAAATAAAGTCGTAAATACAGTGGCCCCCAGTAAAAAAAAACAGACCAAAAGATTTAATATGGGTACTGATGTGTTTCATTTTGCGAAAATTGCAGTAAATATTTAACAGAAACAACACGTCATTCTGTGCATATTTAGAACCACAGGGGCCAATGTTAGTTCAACTAATTGTAAGCGCGTCGAGATATTGTGTTATTTTTGTATGGGCAATATCTCTCCTCTGTAGCGAGATTCTGACCCAATTGCTCAAGACATCACTTAAATATTTTCACTAAGACCGATGTATAATTTGCATAGATATGAAAAAAGGCAGTGGCTTAGAGTAGCCAGGGTTGGCAAAGAATTGCCCGCCCGGGAAATCCCAGGCTGGGCAATATCCCTAGCCTAGTCTTTTGGTCTAAGTAGCTGGATCCGGCTACCCAGACCAAAAGGCTAGGTAGCCGTACATATATTTCATGTTTGTTTCTTTTCATTTTAACAGTTTAATACATGTTGCACAAGTCATAACTTTTTCCTCGCTGTATTATTGGTACAATTCACCTGTAAAAGCGACCAGTTACATTTAGATCCTTTAAATCACACATTGCCGCCGCGGTATTTTCGTTGCGTTTTAGTATAATTGTTTAAAAAATCTAGTGTTTTTTATCTGAACCTTAAAATGTGGATTTAAAATATCTTTTGCCGTTAAATACCGCCGTAATTGGTCAATGTTTATTTTCCACTTGTCATTGTCACTCACGGTAGGTGTGAAAAATATGGTCTGTCATAACATGCATAAAGAATGACAAAAAAAAATGAAAATTAACTCATCAATTAAGTCTAAGCTGTGCGACACCACTGACCGAGTAATGTTCATAAATTTATGAATGCGAAAAATTATTTCTCT
>JAFMSR010000009.1:44285789-44306032 GCA_022818135.1 Saxidomus purpurata | reverse complement strand
AATACAAATCACTGAAATTAACACCTTGACAAACTTATTACAGTAAAGTTCGGCTATTAGGTCACACGATATTAAGACTGCCCTCGATATTAAGACCAAACATTTCGGTCCCATTTTAGAGTAAAAAGATTTTCATAAAAAGACCATCTTGATATTAAGACCACTTCAAGTCGGTCCGAATGGTAGTATTATTACCAAAACTTCACTGTATCATAGATTGGATGTCAAATGTTCGAAAATAAGTGTGAATGCACTTGACAGACAACAGACACACAACAGACATCAGACGATCACAATAGCTCATCTGATGGTTATAATACCAGGTGAGCTAAAATTCATTAATCATAAGTGTATAAATACCAACCAGCTTCTTGCCTTACTTTCTCCTCTGTGCTCTGCCCCAACCATGGCAGATTCTTCACACTGTCTGTATTCGCCTGTGGTATTATAAGCATCAGAGATAAAAACTGACAAAACTAATACAAATGATGACCTACCCTCTCTTTAAGTTACCTTTAGTTAACAAGCTTAGCTTCAACTAGATGGGTTTTCAGTATAACACTTGTGTCGCCCTCTTGCACTTTGTCAGAATAACCAATAATTTTGTGATAACCAATAATTATGTGACAAAATATAAGTACAAAAAGGGTCATAACTCTTTCAAATAGGACCTTGACTTACAACATTTGGTGGCATCACCGCCCTTTTGTCATAAGCAATGCAAGTTGGAAGTTTGTAGAAGAAATCTTAAGAAATGGCAAAGTTATAGCCAACGTTAAGTTTTTTTGATGGATGGATGGATGGATGGACAAAGTGATCCCTATGTATCGCCTTTTCTCTGAAAGGGCGACACAAAAATGAACTTGTCGAGCTTAAATTCAGTAGTTCAACTAAACTGTGATTATACTGATAACAAGAGGGCCAAGATGGCCCTTAATCACTCATTTGAGTATTACACTCATTGCACCTTACAACAAGAAAGATAGCCGAGGTCAAAATGTCATAATTACTAGGCTAAAGTGTTTTATAGTTATTGATTATACAAGTTTTTGATGTTAAAGGTCTCTGTTACCTCAAAATTGATAGGGGTCATCTACTGGCCCTGACGAAGCTACCTACAATAGGCCAAAGCATTCTCTAGTTTTTTTCTGTTGAAGGTCACTAGGACCTTGACCTTTGGCCTGATGACTGCAAAATCCACATGGATCATCTACTTGTTATTACCCACCAACCTACTAAGTTTGAGGAACCTGGGCCAAAGCATTCTCTAGTTATTGATTGGACAAGGCTTGGTCTACCAACAGACCAACTGACATGTGCAAACCAATACATACCCCTCCATCCTCGGGGAAGAGGGTCATGTATATCTACGCTCTTGTCCAAGTGATTTTATAGAAGAATTTTAAAATGCTTATTTCTTGATGCCAATGCAACCGTAGTAGCAACCACACAACTAAACCAAGTAGAATTGTTTTCGCAAAATTGTGATTTATGAGTATAGGAATGGCATATATTGATCAAATGGTTTTGGGAGGAAATGTTGTTTGAAAACAAATACAGATGAGAAAGACACAATAAATAAGTGTCCACAATAACTAACCATGAGCAGGTTAGGCTTATGTTAGCTATAAAGGTTTAAACCTACGTTCTTCTAATAAATTATATCTTACCATGACGTAACTGTCTGGTATGAAACCTTCTTCTCCCTGTTCATTTTTAACATGTATCCAATGCTCGTCATGACGAGATACAAACTCTACTTCATCCTTGGCCTTCACAGTTAATTCTTTCCCGAGTGGACTAGTCTCATTTCCGTCATACTTGTACTTCAACATCAGCTTCTGCCCTGGTCTCCACTCTCGCACTTCTGCATAATAGAAATATAGATTGAAAGACAAATTCATCATGTCGACATTTCTGTCGAAATGTGTAACCAACTAACCATGTACCAGCAAGAGTAGTAGACCTTCCTTACACTGGTACAAAATCATCTCTCAATGCAAACATTGTTAATTATTAAAGATGCATTAACATAATGATAATAAACAAAAGAATGTGTCTTAAAGACTCCTCTATCTATAAAAACAAACTGGGTAAACATGAAAGCAGAAAATACGCGAAGTATGCAAATTAGGCTACAGAAAACTCTGTATATAACGACACCGGATATAGCGAAAATCCCGATACAAGGAACAAATTTTCTCTGCCAGAGGTTTTTTCTTTCTTCAATTTATATGAAAATGTTATATGGATATAACAAAGTCCGGATATAAGGAACAAATTTAAATCGTCCCAAGGTGTTCGTTAGAACCGGAGTTTACTGTACACCAAACTGATCAACTGCTCTGCAGATACTTTGCCAAAAATCCGGAGCATCATGAGCAGACAAAATTAAACATATAGAGAAATAATACTATTCGGTCCATGCAATTTCCTCAGAGCGAAAAAATAGTAACTAGTAATTAAGTGCATTGTAGGTGTATTACATTCCGTTTTTTGTGGGATTTTGAGAAAGTCTAATAACCAATTTATTAAATTCGTGTTACCCAATATCATATTTATAGATAGATATATAATATTACATCTCTCAATTAACTCCAAACTCTGCAAAGTACAACAAAAATCTGTTTGACAATATGCTTTCAGACTTCGCGAAATTCGTCGGTCCGACGAACATATCCGAAAGATTTTGAGTCGGACCACGCTTTTTTAATCCGGATACGGACCGACTGTCCGTCATATATTCTATGTCGATATTCGGATCGCTTCGGTCAAAATGGCGTCCTTGCCATTCTATGAAGGAACAGAACCGGGAAAAATAAACAAGAGGGCCATGATGGCCCTGTATCGCTCACCTGTCTACCAGTGGCAAAAATAAAAGGTTATTAATAGCAGAAAGGATCAATTTTTACCTTTGGCTCATGATATCCTCTTAATAAGCTTATGTAAAATCAAAAGATCCCCCCCCAGTCATGATTTGAACAATCTTGGTAGAGAGTCAATTATTGCCACATGCTGAATATCTAAGTTCTAGGCCTCATTATTTTGCTGTCTGATCATGATCTGCACTGTTGGCTATTCATTGTTTTGCTGTCTGATCATAATCTGCACTGTAAGCTATTCATTGTATGCTGGCTGGTCATGATCTGCACTGTCAGCTATTTATTTTTTTCTGTTTGATCATGATCTGCACTGTTTGCTATTCATTGTTTTGCTGTCTGATCATGATCTGCACTTTCATTATTTAGCTGTCTGATCATGGTCTGCACTGTTTGCTATTCATTATTTTGCTGTCTGATCATGATCTGCACTTTCATTATTTTGTTGTCTGATCATGATCTGCATTGTAAGCTATTCATTATTTTGCTGTCTGATCATGATCTGCACTGTAAGCTATTCATTAGTTTGCTGTCTGATCATGATCTACACTGTAAGCTATTCATTATTTTCCTGTCTGATCATGATCTGCACTGTGAGCTGTTCATTTTTTTAATAATTTATGGTACTTTTCAAAGTGATAGATGGAAGAGTAAGTCTTGTGATGTGAATGCAAAAATTACAACTACATTCTTTAACATGGAAGTTCAACTAGGGGTCAAGAACATGTATTGCATCATTGCTATTTAAAACTTTATAAGTGCCAATTTTAGGCCAGAGTTTTTATATTGCTTGGTTTATGGGAAGTTTTCTAAAATGTTGAGTATGAAGGACTTTTCCTACTGTATTGAACAGAGCACATATTGAACATCAGTCTACTGCACCTGTCAATAATCGTCATTTTCGAACAAAATAAACACTTTAAAATAATTACTTTCAATTATATATCCCTACTATTCTGACATTTCATTAACTAGTCTGTGAAGTCGGAACAGCGGAAATAATACAAATAAAATATCAGTTCATAATGTCATTGTTATTCATAGGACAGGCAGTCGCATAAACCAAGAGATATAAAAACTCTGGCCTTACCATAGAGAGATCCAAGATGTGTACTGATTACAAATCAATCTTATGGTGTTAAAATACTGCAATAAAATTAGCAAATGAGGTGTTCAATAAACAACACATTATTAAAACTAGAAATCATCAAAACAACCTTTCTGACAAATTTCCAGGATATTTGGGCTGAAAATGTTACCTCTAGAGTGTTAACAAGGTTTTTCCATATTTGGGCTGTGTGACCTAGTTTTTGACCCCAGGTGACCCATATTAAAACTTGAGCTAGAAATCAACCAAACAACCTTTCTGACAAATTGCCAGGATATTTGGACTGAAACAGTAGCCTCTAGAGCCTTAACAAGATTTTTCTATTTTTGGGCTCTGTGACCTAGTTTTTGACCCCAGATGACCCATATTCGAACTCGTCCGAGTAATTCCTGGGACAAACATCCTGACCAAGTTTCGTGACAATTGAGGAAAAAATGTGACCACTAGAGCGTTAACGAACTAAATGTGGACGGACGACGTCCGACGGACGACGGACATTCATCGATCCTAATAGCTCACCCTGAGCCAGCTCAGGTGAGCTAAAAAATGACTCCCCACGAACGCTTGGTCCAGAAAAACAGTATGAAAAAAGAGTTGAAAGAACATTAAAAAAAAACAACAAATTCATCAATTAAAATCATTGATGAATTTGGATTATTTTTACTTTAAAAATTTGCTTTTTATTTTTCCGTCCGGCAGATTTGTATTTGGTCCGGCAATGTTTGGACCTTGCCGGTCCGAATGTCCGGCTATTTTTTTCAACTTTCGCGAAGTCTGTGCTTTCTACTCAATCTTTGGATGGGTGATAATTTATGAAATAGCGAGTACACACGCACCTAGAACAAAATTATTCAAATGTAATGTTGTGTAATGCATCATTTCAAAAGATATTAAAAAACTTCTCAGTTTGAGTTACTTGATGCTAAACAAGAGCTGTCACATGACAGCACGCTCGACTATTCGAAAGCTTGTTGGTAAAATGGGGTTTTTGTCTAAGAACAGGAGTATTGTGTAATTGTCTATAAGAATTAAGGTCAAAGATATGAAACTTGTTCAAAGACCTTTGTAAATGTACATTGCATTCAAAGCCTTACTCTGGATTCTGCAAGCCAACTGGAGGGAGGATGGGGGGGATAATTTCAAAGAAATACATGACCTTGTATATTTGATCATGAATAATTTTGTAACTTTTCAAAATTGATATGTATAGAATTAAACAAGAGGGCCATGATGGCCCTGTATCGCTCACCTGTCTACCATTGGCAAAAATAAAAGGTTATTAATAGCAGAAAGGATCAATTTTTACCTTTGGCTCATGATATCCTCTTAATAAGCCTATGTAAAATCAAAAGACCCCCCCCCCCCAGGCAGGGTTAATTTTGACCCTGAGGTCATGATTTGAACAATCTTGGTAGAGAGTCAATTATTGCCACATGCTGAATATCTAAGCTCTAGGCCTCATTATTTTGCTGTCTGATCATGATCTGCACTGTTGGCTATTCATTTTTTTGCTGTCTGATCATGATCTGCACTGTAAGCTATTCATTGTATGTTGGGTGGTCATGATCTGCACTGTCAGCTTTTTATTTTTTGCTGTCTGATCATGATCTGCACTGTTTGCTATGCATTATTTAGCTGTCTGGTCATGATCTGCCCTTTCATTGTTTAGCTGTCTGATCATGATCTGCACTTTCATTATTTTGCTGTCTGATCATGATCTGCATTGTAAGCTATTCATTATTTTGCTGTCTGACCATGATCTGCACTGTAAGCAATTCATTATTTTGTTGTCTGATCATGATCTGCACTGTAAGCTATTCATTATTTGCAAATATTGATTTAATTTTATATATGAACTTTCTTGTGATGTGAATGTAAAAATTACTACCAAAATCTTTAACATGGAAGTTCAACTAGGGGTCAAGAACATGTATTGCATCATCGCTATTTAAAACTTTATATAAGTGCCAATTTTAGGCCAGAGTTTTTATATTGCTTGGTTTATGGGAAGTTTTCTTAAATATTGAGTATGAAGGACTTTTCCTACTGTATATTGAACAGAGCACATATTGAACATCAGTCTACTGCACCTGTCAATAATTGTCATTTTCGAACAAAATAAACACTTTAAAATAATTACTTTCAATTATATATCCCTACTGTTCTGACACTTCATTAACTAGTATATGAAGTCGGAACAGCGGAAATAATAAAAATAAATTGTTAGTTCATAATGTCATTGTTATTCTACCTTTTCAAAAAATAGTACAAGCAGTCGCATAAACCAAGAGATATAAAAACTCTGGCCTTACCATAGAGAGATCCAAGATGTGTACTGATTACAAGACAAATGTCATTTATCAATCTTTTGGTGTTAAAATACTGCAATAAAATTAGCAAATGAGGTGTTCAATAAACAACACATTATTAAAACCAGAAACCATCAAAACAACCTTTCTGACAAATTCCAATGGCTGAAAATGTAACATTTAGAGTGTAAACAAGGTTTTTCCATATTTGGGCTCTGTGACCTAGTTTTTGACCCCAGATGACCCATATTCGAACTTGAGCTAGAAATCATCTTAACAACCTTTCTGACAAATTTCCAGGATATTTGGGCTGAAAATGTTACCTCTAGAGTGTTAACAAGGTTTTTCCATATTTGGGCTGTGTGACCTAGTTTTTGACCCCAGCTGACCCATATTAAAACTTAAGCTAGAAATCAACCAAACAACCTTTCTGACAAATTGCCAGGATATTTGGACTGAAACAGTAGCCTCTAGAGCCTTAACAAGATTTTTCTATTTTTGGGTCATGTGACCTAGTTTTTCATCCGAGATGACCCATATTCGAACTCGTCCGAGTAATTACTGGGGCAAACATCCTGACCAAGTTTCGTGACAATTGAGGAAAAGATGTGACCACTAGAGTGTTAACGAACTAAATGTGGACGGACGACGGACATTCATCGATCCTAATAGCTCACCCTGAGCCAGCTCAGGTGAGCTAAAAAGCATGACCGCTTCATGCTGCACAATTATTCTATGACATTTCAAAAGAAAGCCATTTTGAGTATTTCCATTTTAGTCTGGAAAAACTGTGACAAAATTCTAAGTTAAAAAGGGCATAAATATGTCAAAAATCAAAAACATTGGTGAAGATGTTGACAGTAAGTACGTTCGATAGTATTCTATCTTTAACAAAAAATTCAAAGTTAAAAAGGGACACAAATCTATCAAAAATCAAAACAGAGTTATCGAGATTGTTTCCTCAGGTGTAGATGTTGATGGTTGACACATACTTTGAGTTTCAAGTCAATACTTTTGATAGTATTCAAGATATTTGACTTTATAAAATCTTTTACCAAAAATTCTAAGTTAAAAAGGGATATAAATCTGTCAAAAATCAAAACAGAGTTATGGGAATTGTTTCCTCAGGTGTATATGTTGATGGTAGACACATACTTTGAGTTTCAAGTCAATACCTTTGATAGTATTCAAGATATTTGAATTTAAAAAAAAACTTTAACCAAAAATTCTAAGTTAAAAAGGGGCATAAATCTGTCAAAAATCAAAACAGAGTTATGGGTATTGTTTCCTCAGGTGTAGATGTTGATGTTAGACACATACTTTGAGTTTCAAGTCAATACCTTTGATAGTATTCAAGATATTTGAATTTATAAAAAACTTTAACCAAAAATTCTAAGTTAAAAAGGGGCATAAATCTGTCAAAAATCAAAACAGAGTTATGGGGATTATTTCCTCAGGTGTAGATGTTGATGGTAGACACATACTTTGAGTTTCAAGTCAATACCTTTGATAGTATTCAAGATATTTGAATTTATAAAAAACTTTAACCAAAAATTCTAAGTTAAAAAGGGGCATAAATCTGTCAAAAATCAAAACAGAGGTATGGGGATTGTTTCCCCAGTTGTAGATGGTAAACATATAGTTTGAGTTTCAAGTCAATACCTTTGATAGTATTCAAGATATTTGAATTTATAAAAAACTTTAACCAACGCCGACGCCGGGGCGAGTGCAATAGCCTCCTTATTCTTCGAATAGTCGAGCTAAAAATGGCAACTTTGTTTATTAAACTTGACTACTGGGAAGAGCACGACTTTTTATAAATTATTGATTTATTATGAAAGAGGTATACATTTTGAAACATATTCTTGCTAGTTGACAAACAAAGACTGTGACAGATTCAGTGGAAATAAAGAAACTTAAATATGGTTTTTTTACCATTATCAACATACTCTTGTTTCATTTTTTTGTATCAAATACATAATTTGAAAAATATCTGTAAAGACAGTATTTTATATGGCTTGGTAAACAAAATTATTTACAAGAGTATTTTGATTATGGTAAAAAACTATTATTTAGTTTCTTTATTTCCACTGAATCTGTCACATAGTCTTTTTTCAACAATGCAGTCATACTGACCACATTCTAATGACAAATGCAGCCTCTATTGCATACACAAAGTTTATCTATGATTTGACCCCATGACCTAGTTTTTGACCCCAGATTACCCATATTCCAACTCGACCTAGACTTTATCAAGGCAGTCATACTGACCAAGTTTCATGAAGATCCAGTGAAAAATGCAGCCTCTATACACAAGGTTAAGTGTGGACAGACAGACGACGGACACCAGGTGATCACAATAGCACTTTGTGCCCAGGTGAGCTAAAATCTGCCAACTTTCTCACATAACGAAACATGATCAATAGCAGGGCTCAAACCCATGACCTTCAATCAGTGAGAGGTTACAGTGATTTCAAGACAGCAGGTCGACCGCGGACTGGCAGACTTCACCCTTGTGCCTCTGGCACTACCGAAATGGATTTCTCCGAGATCATATTTCAAACCTATCTATGCAAATTATGTTACCTGCTTTTACTTCTTTTAGGCACTCGGGACGCTTCAGCGGCACTTTCCAGCTTGACAGAGCAAATATTCCACGTTTACATGGACCTCTGTACTGTCCAGGGTGACTTGTCATCATAGTAATTTACAAATAGCCTGTGAAAATAAGAATTTGTAAAACGTTTCACAGTCACACTACCTGTAACTTTGATGAGATTTTTCCTTTTCACCCACTAGCTGTATCGTACTAGTGGGATAAGAATACAATCCAGGCTCCAAAAGGCATTTTAAAAGAAAAACGTAACAATTTGAAAAATAATATTTACCACGTAAAAATGAAGCGAAGGGGCTTAGAACTGTAAAATGCAAAAATTGTCATTAAAATTTATATCATGAAAACTGTTGAAAAGTAGGATGCTGGTGTGCAGCGCTTTTTTGGGGAAAAAATGGTGTCCTGCTTCGGAATTCAAAGTCGTCATCCGCACACTCACCAAGGGGAACTAGGACTATCACTAAATGTGATTAATACCCCCAAAAGACTGTTTAATATCAACTGAGGAAGTTAGTAGTAATAGAATACCTTGCAAAAAACTAAAATAGAGTTAAGGTTATTGGCAATAACTCTGTTATTACTCAAAAACTCAAAATGGAGTTATGGTTCTTGTGCAATGCACTTCCTTTTAAGGTACTTGTTGTTTGTATGAAGTTGTATTGAATTCCAACCAGAAGTTTTCAAGTTATGCACTGGACAAGGAAAAGTAACAAAGGGCAATAACTCTGTAATTAGTCAAGATGGAGATATGGTTATTGTGCCCTGCTTTTCTCTTAATGTGCTTGACCATTGTATGAAGTTGTAATGAATTCCAACTAGTAGTTTTCAAGTTATGCTCCAGACAAGGAAAAGTAACAAAGGGCAATAACTCTGTAATTAGTTAAGATAGAGTTATGGTTCGAGTACACTGCACTTCCTCTCAATGTGCTTGACCATTGTATGAAGTTGTACTGAATTCCAACTAGTAGTTTTCAAGTCATGCTCCGAACAAGGAAAATGCAACAGACAGCCTGACCGACTGCCCGACCTACCGACCACTGGGTGTCTCCTATATACCCCCCAAACTTTGTTTCGGGCAGGGTTGTCATTAATTTTTTTGGGAGAAGGCTTAATTATAATTTGAGGAGGCTGAAGTAATGAGCGCCGCAGACGCGAGTCATCTAGGGGGTACGGGGGCATGCCCCCACGGAAATTTAAAAAGTTCCAACAGTTCTTTAATTAAAACAAAACGTTCTGTTTTTAAGAAAATCGGCGTTCGAGCGTGTCCGTTTTTTTTGTCATTTATTGTTTCAGCAACTGTCAAAGCCAACGTTTTTCTACTGTTTATTTTAATGAATAACCTTTGCCAAATAAGTTATTTATACTGCAACCTCTTTTAAACATAAATATAAAGCCGCAGGTGCCACGAGATCAAAGACCAATCGCCGACGCTACACTGTGCATGTGAGCGTTCTTTGATCTTAGTAAAGCACGCGTGCGCACGTGGCATCAAAAAGACCGAGATATTTGACAGTTTGAGACATGTAAAAGTAGCTCTAAAATAGTATGATAATTTTGGATTATAAAAATAAGAGTTTGGAATAGATAATGTTATGAGTAAGTTTTATTTTTGGTGATAAAATATATCGAACACGCTATACAAATGTACGTCGGTCGGCAAATATTTTTAGATAAATATGCATACAACACAAAAACAATTCACGTGTAGACACATTTCTACTGAATATAATACATTTTATTTTACAAGAACGAACGAAAATATCGTCGTCGCAATTTTAAGTTGTTTTTTCTTCTTCCGAGATTTGAGCCGGCGCAAATCTTGATTGAAGCGGTCAATTTGGCCGGCAGCCGGCTCTTAATGACAACCCTGGTTTCGGGGTATATTGTTTCAGGGTATAAATATCTATTATCTGCCTGTCGGCCTTGTGTGTTTTTTTAAAATAAGCCTATGTGAAACCAAGTGATTTTCCCCCCTCCCAGGATTGACTAGGGGGTCATGATTTGAACAATCTTGGTAGAGGTCCACTAGACAATGCTACATGCTAAATATCTACGCTCTATATTAAAGCAGCGGATGTTGGTATTCTTTGCTTCTTTGTATAGTTCATATATGAACACTTTTTATACACTACAGAGTATCAAAGAAAGTCTAATTAGTCTAATAAGTTTAATAAAAGTATCACAAGTAAAAAGATATATCGCCGGCTCAGCAATTTTTATTTAGGTTTCGGCTTTTTTATAATTGATTTTCTTATATCAACATTTGATGATTTATCATCAATTACGGTGGCAAAATGAGAAAGTTATAATAAATAACTAAAGCTATCACTAAATGTGATTAATACCCCCAAAAGACTGCTTTATAAACTGAGGAAGTTCGTAGTAACAGAATACCTTGCAAAAAAAAACCTAAAATAGAGTTATTGTTCTTGGCAATAACTCTGTAATTAGTCAAGATAGAGTTATGGTTCTTGTACACTGCACTTCCTCTCATTGTGCTAGACCATTGTATGAAGTTGTATTGAATTCAAACTGGTAGTTTTCTAGACTAAGTAATGCTCCGGACAAGGAAAAGTAACAAAGGGCAATAACTCTGTAATGAGTCAAGATAGAGTTATGGCTCCTGTACACTGCACTTCCTCTCAATGTACTTGACCATTGTATGAAGTTGTATTGAATTCCAACCAGTAGTTTTCAAGTTATGCTCCGGACAATGAAAATGCAACAGACCGCCTGACCGACCAACCGACCAACCACCAGGTGACTCCTATATACCCCCCCCCAAACTTCGTTTTGGGGGTATAATTAAACTAGAACTGTCACAAGAGTGACGAATTATACCCCCACAATACAGCTTTGTCACAGAAGTATGGCAACCATAAGAAAGGAATGGCCACAAGGACATACATTTCAGTTATTATACAATAAGTTGTGTAAATGTATTGTTTTAATAGCACACAAAATATGTAAGGTTGGAAAGTATGGATTATTATTAAATTTAATAGGTTTATTTCAAACATGTTAATATCACTAACCTCCCTATCAAATTTCATGATCCTAGCCCCAAGCGTTCTTAAGTTATCATCCGGAAACCGTTAAACTGTTCCCAGTCATGTGACCTTGACCTACAGACCTCAAAGTCAAACCTGACCTGTATTTCATGATGTTACACCTGTGTACCAAAAATTATTTAAATAGGTCAAGCCTTTCATGAGTTATCATCCGGAAACAGTTTTACTGTTCAGGGTCACTGTGACCTTGACCTTTGGCCTACTGACCTCAAAGTCGAACTTGACCTGTATTTCATGATGTTACAGCTGTGTACCAAAAATAATATAAATCGGTCAAGTTGTACATGAGTTATCATCCGAAACCGTTTTACTGTTCCGAGTCATTGTGACCTTGACCTACAGACCTCAAAGTCAAACTTGACCTGTATTTCATGATGTTACACCTGTGTACCAAAAATTATTTAAATCGATCAAGTCTTTCATGAGTTATCATCCGGAAACCGTTTTACTGTTCAGGGTCACTGTGACCTTGACCTTTGACCTACTAACCCCAAAGTCGAACTTGACCTGTATTTTTTAATGATGCACCTGTGTACCAAAAATTATTTAAATCGGTCAAGTCGTTCACCAGTTACCATCCGGAAACTGTTTTACTGTTCAAGGTCACTGTGACCTTGACCTTTGGTCTACTGACACCAAAGTCAATCTTGACCTGTATTTCATGATGTTACAGCTGTGTACCAAAAATTATTTAAATTGGTCCAGTCGTTCATGAGTTATCATCCGGAAACTGTTTTACGGTTCAGGGTCACTGTGACCTTGACCTTTGACCTACTGACCCCAAAGTCGAACTTGACCTGTATTTTTTTATGTTGCACCTGTGTACCAAATATTATTTAAATCAGTCAAGTCGTTCACCAGTTACCATGAGTTATCATCCGGAAACCATAAAACCAACAGACCGACCGACCGACCAACCGACAAGCTCACTCCAATATACCCCCCCCAAACTTCGTTTTGTGGGGGTATAATAAACGACAATATCTTTCAATACTATTTCATAGGCCGAAGTGTCATGTAATATTTTGCTATAATATTTTGATGGTCCAAAGTGTCATTTAAGAATTTGTAACAATACATTTTCATGGTCCAAAGTGTCTTTTAATGTGGTCTGAAGTGATAGTCGAAAGTGTTGATGGTCCAAAGTGGGTCAGCACCCGGCATATGACATCACAAATATCACAAAGTAAACAAAACATCACCGGAAACGGGACTAACACAGTACGGGGGTTCAGGAGGCTGTATTAAGCAGGTCATTAGGATTTCAATTCTTTTAAATCAGAGTTCATCTTGGCATTATCCTGTTATTTGGAACACGTTCCACATAAATATTTTCACTGAAACTGCAATGAATTTATGGTTTATGTTCGCCGAACCGGATTACCACCTTGGAACTACTTTTCATAAAACCTTAAAAATATTTCGTTTATTCCGTTTTTATTTTTCATAGATAAAGACAAATTGTTAAATCATTTTTATAATTGCTAGTTATTTACGCACCAATCTGGGTCAAATTGGTTAAACATTGTACTCTTCCGCCATTGTAAAATATACTACACGTGGGCACCTGTGTTAATTCATGCGCAAATTTCTCTATGAAATACAGTACACGCAAGGTGTTTTTTCCAAATGTCTCCCATCACCGTGATGTCCAGCCATCGTGACCACGCGAATTTGGTCACCCAGATGCCCCTCTGAGTCACCTGTCACCGCGAATTAGCGTGTCCGGTCGCGGTGACTGGTCATGGTGTTTAGCGGTGTCCACATTCAGGTCGAGACTTGAATAATTGTTATGTTTTTTACTGATTTAACTTTAAATTATCGATAAAAAAATAGAAAAATAATTGTAGTTTGATGTTTTTCGAAACTTCCCAACGCCCAAATCGTTTTAATTAGGATGCTGCTATCAACAAACTAACTTACTGAAGGATCGAGTAAAACAACCCCGGCAACACAATCAATCTAAAAAAACAAACTTACTTTAACTATTCCAAACTCCAAAATATCAATCTATTGTCAATGTCTCAAACTGTTTCTTGTTAATACCACGTGCTCACTAAGATCAAAGAAAATTGAATTATTAAAATAAACGAGCATTGGACAATAATTATTACAATAATTTAAATATTTACGCACTTTCGATGCATTGTCTGTCCACTTTCGTAAGACAAGAGATACTAAAAATCTCCTCGGACAAATATGCATAGTTACTCAATATTGACATATCTTTTAGAAGTAATTGTGTCAAATAGCTTGGGTTTGCAAACAATTTTTTGAGTTAAATATGTCATCCTTTAATTATTACAGGGAATATTTTTCACACCCACCATGATATTGACAAAAGGCAAGTTGGGAATAAAAAGATTTTCCAATTACGGCACATTGTTTACATGAATTATTATTTTATATGTATTCGACATTTTGTACATCAATAAATATAATAAAATAATTGTAAAATACTTTATTCCAGTTGAGTTGGTCACCGCGAATCACCGCGACTGCATATCTCAGCGCATCGTAAATGGTCGCGGTGGCCGTTAAGGTGACCAAAACTTTTTTAGGGTGACCATGTCACCATGATTGGTCACCCAGAATGAATTTCTGTCGCGGTGACTGGGTGTCATTTGGAAAAAACACCTTGCGTGTACTGTAACTTGCCTTTGATTTATTCCATAGTAGTACAAGCTAATAAATTTATGAGCCATTACCGATGTATTATCCCCAGGACCTAAAATATCACAATTAGCTGATCAAATGATCTTCAAACGTTGTGAACGCACACTGCTTTGACCCAAATCGTTGCGTAAATATACTCCTGTTATTTGGAACACACCCTAAAAAAGCAACTTTTATCGAAAATAATTACATTTTCAGACAGTAATAACCCCCAAAAGATTGCCAAGCCCCATTTTCTGAAGAATTTATCCCCCAAAGAAAACCCTTTTCCCGGGGAAATCTTCCCCTTATAAGGCATTTTCAGAAACTCATCTCTCTCTATATATATACTCCTGTTATTTGGAACGGTTTGAAAGTAAGATATAACCAGCACATTTGCAATGTTAGATACAAATAAAAAGATACAGAATAAAGATCAGTTTCATTTCTACACAAGCTTAATCTCCCACTTTGATACAAGTTAATAAAAATACAAATAATAAAGAGACGGAATAAAGATCAGTTACATTTCTGAACATTAGCTTAATCTTGCACAGACTCTGACCAGCTGTATACATAGTCTGCGAACTGCAATAAATAAGGCACGTCAGTCCTAATTGCTGTTAGTAAATTCCAAGAAGCTGTATCATGACCGACTGATTTACTAAGTGATAAAGATCGTAATAGCTCTACTTTGAAAGAATAATTGTGGCTTCTCTTGTGCACGTAAATGGTTTAAACCCAGAACTATTTCTTGAATTGGCAAGACTTTTATGTCTCAGTACACCCCGGGTATTAGACTACTTCGAACGCAGATGGGTACTACTGACGACAGATGTATATACATGAACGTCCTGACATGTAAGCTGGAAAATACCTAATATCTTCTCTTTTTTTATTCATTTTCACAATGTTTTCGTTCAATATGAGTTTCAATATATTTGTACTAGGCAATGCTCAATTGTTTAGCTGAAAAATGACTGACGTGTCAGGGCTCGACTTAGGACTGAAAACTTAATTGGACCTTCGGACCACCTCATCTAGACTTCAATTGGACCGAGGTCTACTGACCTGGACCAAAATATTTGCACTAATAAATACTATAAATTGACTATGCAAAGAAATGTAAAAAAAAAATAAATAACGTGACTTCAAAATAACGTGACTTCGAGTGGAGTTATGAGCGAAAATATCGATCATGAGACTATCGCGTTTCGCTACGTATTTCTGAGTGACTTTTTTTATTACATCAAAAAATTAAAATTTTGAAAAAATGCACCTGTAAAAGTAAATTCTTTGAATCCCAAGGATTGATTCACACATCGCCACTGCGGTATGGTCGTTGCGAATCGCCGCTATACTATTACGTTTTTGATACCATCGTTTCAAAAGTGTTTTTTTTTTTATCTGAACCTCAATGTAGATTTGAAATATTTATTTCCGTGAAATATCCGCCGCAATTGGTCAATGTTTATTTTCCACTTCGCAGGTGTGAAAATGGCCTGTCATAAAGGATGACAAAATTAACTCTTTCAATTTTGAAATTGTTTGCAAGTCCAAGCTATGTGAAACGACTGATTGATGAATGTGAAAAATTATTTCTCTGATAATTAAAAAGTTCCGAATGTTGTTTTCAAAACAAAACTACCGGAGCAACTTGTTGTTTGTTACAAAATCGTCGCGCTTCTGCGTGCCCGATTTCCGTTTATCATTCATTGGGCTCTTTTTCAGGAACAATTTTCTTATATTTATTTTAATGAATAACCTTTGCCGAATAAAATAATTTTTACTGCAAACTTCAGTTAAAGACAATTAAAATGTCCTTCATAAGTGACCCCCCCCCCCAAACCGCAGGTGGTCAAATATCTTAATCGTTTTATTGACCCTTATCAGTTTTTAATCCTCTCTGATTAGGTCCAGCAGCGTGTCAGTAGACTTGATATGTAGTACAATAGTAGAACCATACATTTTATTGATTTCTACAGATAATTGATTTATAACTTATTTCCTGTTGTTTATATAAACTGTTTTATATAATAATGACATTTTACTTTTATTGCAGGATATGAAAAATATTTTAGATAAATGCAGTAAACTGTGATTTTAAAGTTATACTGAGAAAGTTAATATGCTCAAGTAATTAAGCACCTTCCTGTGGTGTGACCTGAATGCATTTTTGATGTATAAAGAATCCTTCTGACTATTTATTTCTTTGTAAATTATAAGTGCTTATAATCTTAGTGATAACTGGTTTGTTGTAAGAGTAATTGATTGAGCATTTAAAACATTACTCAATCTAACTTTGAAATCACAGTTATTTTTCAGTAATCTAAAAGTAAAAAAAATAGTTTATGTTTCTGTCATATAAGAAAATAATTTTGATATAATAACTAAGTGTTGATTTTTTTATAATCTAATTTGACTGGGAATTACGTACCTAAAAGATAACTGATAAAATATAATAATAACATCTTATGAAGGTCTTAAAATTTATGTATAACTAACATCCCTTTCCTACATTATCTGTACATAATGTAAGGAAGTTATACAGTAGCTGAATATGATAAACAGAAGCTAGTCTACCAGTGACCAGTCATGTTAATTGACATCTACTGTGAATTTGCTGTGAATTCGCATGGCTGACTGGACCCCTGTGGTGAATACCCCACATTCCTGTTCAATTGTCTTTAATAATAGAGATAAAGCCGCACGTGTCACAAGATCAAAGAAGGTCGCCGACGCTAGTCGGCGCTAGTCAGGTTTCTTTGATCTTAGTGAAGCACGTGGCATTTAAAAGACATATTTTGACAGTTTAAGACATGTATTTGTTGACTTTGGATTATAAAAATTTTAGTTTGGTTTAGATAATGTTATTAGTAAGTGTTTTTTTTTGTTGATACACAATATTGAAAACGCTACACAAATGTTCGTCGGTCGGCCTATGATTTTCAATTTAAATCGTATAAAGGAAAAAAAAACGCGTGTTTACAAATATCTACCAAAAAGAATTTGAATTTAATAAAACGTAATCCCGTTCATCTACCTGAAAAATCACACGGCGTACGGCGATTTTATTTTCCCCATATTGTCAAACTCCAAGCTCTAGGTCGCGCGATTGGAGGTGTATAAAACGCGATTTCAATTGGTTATAGATAGATGTAGTTGACAAATTAGAAAACATGATATTAATTCGTTCTATAAACCGCTGACAAAGATTTGTAACATTGTCATCTCATTTTTGATGTGGACCGGCGGACCAGCTTACTAGACGGTCAGTTGGACCGTGGGCTTTTTAACTGGACCCGGGCCAACGGTCCAGTGCTAAATCGAGCCCTGCGTGTTGTTACGATTGCGAAAATCAGGCCAGAAATTGCAATTTTTCGTTTTTTTAACAGAATTTTAAGAAATCTAATAATCGAAAGAGTCCAAAACTGCATAAATCGTAAAGCTACACATTTTCTGTAGCAGGAAAACATATCTTCTTTTCGCTATGACTGATACAGCAGCTGCAATTGACACTTAAACAAGCATGGGGTTCTTTTTGAGGGTACTTATGACGACAGATGAAACTAGAATTGTGTCCAAAGGACACGGATGCCCCCACTGTGCAGATGTGCTCATAAACAAGAGCAAGCATATCTGTATGTAAGATTTTTATGTGGAACTTTTTCATTCCACTGTTTCATTTCTGTACATATACCTAAAATGATCTACAGGTAACCTTATGTACATGTTAAATTAAATTACAAATGTAAAATTTATATGTTCAATTATTTATATGGTATATAGTGAAAAAATCAACAAAGGGCCATAATTCTGTTAAATTTGGTCGCAACAAATTTATATGGTATATAGTGAAAAAATCAACAAAGGGCCATAATTCTGTTAAATTTGGTCGCAACAAAAATTTCTTCCTTTACTACCATCTACACATTAAAGCTGTTCATCCCTGGAAGTTTAAGCAAAATCTGCCATCCGGTTTAAGAGGAGTTGCGTTCACAATATTTCTATATGGTATATAGTGAAAAACTTAACAAAGGGCCATAATTCTGTTAAATTTGGTCGCAACAAAAATTCCTTCCTTTACTACCATCTACACATTAAGGTTGTTCATCCCTGGAAGTTTAAGCAAAATCTGCCAACCAGTTTAAGAGGAGTTGCGTTCACAAAATTTCTATATGGTATATAGTGAAAAAATCAACAAAGGGCCATAATTCTGTTAAATTTGGCCGCAGCAAAAATTCCTTCCTTTACTGCCATCTACACATTAAGGTTGTTCATCCCTGGAAGTTTAAGCAAAATCTGCCATCCGGTTTAAGAGGAGTTGCGTTCACAAAATTTCTACATAGTATATAGTGAAAAAATCAACAAAGGGCCATAATTCTGTTCAATTTGGTCGCAGCAAAAATTCCTTTCTTTACTACCATCTACACATTAAGGTTGTTCATCCCTGGAAGTTTAAGCAAAATCTGCCATCCGGTTTAAGAGGAGTTGCGTTCACAAGATATATAGTGAAAAAATCAACAAAGGGCCATAATTCTGTTAAATTTGGTCGCCGCGAAAATTCCTTCCTTTACTACCATCTACACATTAAGGTTGTTCATCCCTGGAAGTTTAAGCAAAATCTGCCATCCGGTTTAAGAGGAGTTGCGTTCACAAGATTTCGGGACGTACGGACGGACGGACGGACTGACGGACTGACGGACTGACGGACTGACGGACTGACGGACTGACGGACGGACGGACAAGTGCAACGCTATATGCACCCCACTTTGTGGGGGGCATAAATATTGTAGGGTACGTATGAACACAGACGGTGGATACGTAAAACGCCATACAAACTGCACTGATACGTAAAAGATGAAACATAAGTCTTATGATGGGAAAACTGTTGATAACTTCAGTTTTTGTCTTAAATTGAAAAACTATTTAATAACAAGAGCTGTCCCTCCCAAGTGACAAATGCCCCCGAAAGAGGTGCCTCACAGTCTGTGTCCTCTCCATGTGCTCAATAAATGTGCTATGTAATTTTAAAATCCTTCCATGCATGACAGAGTAATCATGCATACAGTATTCCATTACTTTAAACACTAAGTGTGACCTTGACCTTTGAGGTAGGGACTTGGGTCTTGCATGCGACACATCCGCTTGATGTGCTAGACATTTGTGCACAGTTATTTTAAAATCCTTCAAAGCATAATAAAGTTATAGTCCGGACACAAATGTATGCATATATACAGGATTCCATTACCTATAAACTCTAAGTGTGACCTTGACCTTTGTGGTAGGGATGTGGGTCATGCACGCGACACGTCGTCTTGATGTGCTAGACATTTGTGCCAAATTATTTTAAAATCCTTCAAGGCATGACAAAGTTACAGTCCGGACACGAATGTGTGCATATATGCTTATATACAGGAATCCATTACCTTCAAACTCTAAGTATGACCTTGACCTTTGAGCTAGGGACGTGGGTCTTGCACGCGACACGTCGTCTTGATGTGCTAGACATTTGTGCCAAATTATTTTAAAATCCTTCAATGCATGACAAAGTTACAGTCCGGACACGAATGTGTGCATATATGCTTATATACAGGAATCCATTAC
>JAFMSR010000009.1:44262358-44285289 GCA_022818135.1 Saxidomus purpurata | reverse complement strand
TTGTTTCATCTTTAACGAGTTTTGCTGGAGACGGCCCTATTTCTTTGTTAGTTTCTTCATGTATAAGCTTCCGTTTTCTCATCAATGTTCTTTTAGGTATGGGTTTGGAACTGTCTACATTGTACAATTTATTGACCGGCTTGACAGGACCTGTAAGTAAAATGAAATTTGTACAGCAAATGGAAAAACAAGGTTGTATTACAAGAGGGCCATGATAGCCCTATATTGCTCAACTGGATATAATGTTAGATCAGAATAAAGTATTATATCACAAAGGATGATGAGAATATTATACTAAGTGATACTGATGCAAGAAGAGGCTCTAAATGATTAATAGTTAATTTCAAAATATATATGAAAATTCATTAATTTGACCTTCACAATAAAGCTCATTTTAAGGTCAAGGTCAAACATCAATAATAGACAGATGCCATTACATCATACAATCACAAAAGCTAACCATGAGGACCTGATCACCTTGTACACAAGTGTGACTTTACTGATTATTGCAATTGCACTGAGCCTGAGTTTGAACTATGTAAACTTACTGAAATCATGCACAAGGTTCAGATGATGCAAGGTCCGTTGCTTGGAGGACAGTGTGGTTTCACAGATTAAGCAGACAAACTTTCCATCAGAATTCCTCTGGAAAGCGCTTAACTTTCTTTCCTCTTTGTTTGCCATATTTGCCTGTATAAAGAACAATGCATTATAAAAAGTTAATAATGTGAAATGTTACATTATATTCAATTATGTGTCACTCCATTAGAACACCTATCTTATCAACATAAAATGTTATTCTGAATTTAGGACAATCAGATCCTATTCTCAATATCCAAGATATCCTAAAATGTCATTTATATTTATACTGTAACGCCCTGGTTTTGTGCATTTAAGTATGTCAGGTGTTCATGATGTTTGTACAATTATACTAGAAAATTTTAAATGTTGACTTAACAATTTATGTGTTTAGGCGTAAAAAAAAAAATTGTTTGTTTCCACTAACATGCCCAAAAAAAATAGGGTCGGTAGGCGATAACTTTTTTTTTCGATAACTTTTTTTTTCATATAAAAGGCTGATTTTGTGCTATCAACCTACAAAATTGTTCACAGTTAATCATTGAAAAGGCAAATGTTGTGATATACATAGTTTAAACCAACAGCATTGTACAATTTCACAGAAATAGCGAACATTTTTTATCGTACTCAAAATGTTCGTACCAAAAACGGAAAAAAAAAATTAGGGTCGGGGGGTAAAAATAGGGTCGGTCGGGTTAGTGGAAACAAACAACTTTTTTTTTACGCCTTATATGAAATAACTTTGAAATATTCTGTACTTACCCAGTCTTACCCAAGATACTCATTTTCTAAGGATGATAGTCACAGTTTTGAGATGATTATATTATCTTATTCATGTACAACAATGTCATGAACAAAATAACAGTTAATGTTTACATCCGAATTTATGTCCGAATTACTCTTCCTTGTATTTTCATGGATTTGGTCATAGAAACTGTCACACTCATGTTTAAGGTAGCACTCCACAGTTAATTTCAAGTTCCTGCCGTCAATGTCCTACTTGTAAGCAATACGTCTATTAATTCTGATACATTTTGTACCAAACTACACAACCTGGAAAAAGAAAACACATTTTGTTGAGAACATATATGACATAAGATTGCAAATCTACAAAGAAATTATCCCATCTGCAATAGGCAGGCAGTCAAAAAAGTTGCAATTCATTCCGTTGAAGCCCAAAATCTACAGTGGCCCGAGACCCAAAACAACACATTTCGTCCCTCTGGCAAAAAATACCTGCAAATATACAGGCTAAAGGAACACCGTCTCTGCTTTAGCAACTCCCTATACATGCAAAATATCACAAAGAAACTGGTGCTCAATCTTCTAGATTTTTTGCTACTGCTAAAAGTTTGTACCCCCCTGTAAAATGACTTGTTTTTACCGTGCATGCTGTTTAAAAGCAATGTTTACGAAAAGGAAGTGGCTAGCCGTACGGGCCCGTACGGCTAGCCAAAAGTTCTAGCCGTACATGAGTCACGTACAACTAGTCAGGACACACTGTATTGGCTAGCCGTACGGCACTTTTCAAAATTATATGGAAGTCGAAAATGCATATGTTATTTTGTGTCTTTAAACGAGGATTTTAATCAAGTCTCCGCATTTGTCCTAGTGTGTTCACTTTAAGGTTTACGGACCCTGAAACCCACATTTAGAAATGGTTACATACTTGATGGTTTCTTGTTAAGCATCCATTAAGAAACCCAAATATGTAATTTTATTAAAATTTACCGTTCCAAACATGAGATATTTACATTTGATGTCGGCTACCCCACTTTTCCGAGAAGACCCCCAAAGAGCAAATACCTAGATACTATAAATCTCGTGTATTTTTTCAAAATTGAGGAATATATTGGTGAAATGTACCTTGTTGTGTTCATATGACCTTACTTTGTGTCATGCATTACTTACTGATAACAATTGTTCACAAAGAAAAAGAAATAAAATGTATTATGTGAAAATTTGACCCTGCGGCCTGGCTTTTTTTTTCCATGTCATGTCCAAATACACAATGTTTTGGCCAAAATTTTAATACTTTCAATATCGTTTCACAATATAAAACCCAAATGCAAAGTTTCTACAAGATATAAAGGGAAACAAATCAAAAAAGGAAAAACTTTTACCGTCTAGTTAGTTCAAACCACAACATTTTATGACTTTGGTATCAAATGTCAAGGGAGACAATTTCAGGTCAAATTTCAGTATTTATTCTTCCTTTGTTTCAAACTATTAAATAATGCTTCAACTTCTGCCTAGAAACAAAACAAGACTTGCAATGCAATAAAAGCACTTATATGAATAGAAAAAAATACATTCTTTCAACAATAAAATCATGTTTTTTCTCCAAAATCTTGTATACATACATGTAGTCGAGAGCTAGAAATTCAACAAGTGACCAAGAACTATTTATCCACACAAAACACTAAAATGCTCACAAAGATAATACTTACATAGAAAAATATCCCAATATGTATCATATGTTATGTTTTTGATGTCTGCAGGTACCAAAAAAAGAATAATGTATTGACAATGTGACATTTTGGTTTGGATTCTGCGACTAAAAACACGTTCTGATGAGAATAGTCACCTTTCTGATTGTGCCTTAACTATGCCATTTTTAACATTTGTTTTCAAATATCAAGATCCATGTATAATTTCGTTAGAATTAACGGTTTTTCCTATATGATCAATCATGTTTGTGTTATATAGAACAAAGACGTGTTATTGATACTAAATATTTTATTACTTTTCACATTAAGTACATACATGATAATGATATTACAAACGTACTTGCTTATACAAAATATCAGTTAAACAACTTGGTGCACAAAAACAATTGACTGAATTCAGTCACTAACTGACCATTCATTCATAGCATATATGAATCTGTACTCCAAGACAATTCGAATATGATTGAAATTGCATCTGACTGAATTTCAGTCATTCCTGAGTTCACTAACTGCAACTGAAGAAGCACTGAAAGTTTTTCGGTAAACATAGTAAGAAGCTAGGCCGACAGTGACTGAATTCAGTCACGAAATAGCATTCATTTAGGCTATAATTGTATCTAATAGAATTCAGTTATTTCTGTTTTCACTTTCCTAAAATCTTGAAAAATTAAAATACTGAAACCAATGACTGTTTTTCCGTGAACAAAGATGGAAGCTAGCCGAATTTGGCTAAATAGCATGATTTATAACACACATGGAAATTCACCGATACAGGCTGCAAAATAAATGTATTCACTCAAAATTATTATTAATATCCTTGTTTATAAAAACAGTATGTTAAATAAACAGGTGTGTATATCAATCTGGTAAATAAACATGCATGCAAACAAAAATAGTGAAGTACAATTCCGTTAAAAATAAATATATATGATAAAGATATACTTTTTCGAGGTAATCGTTCATAGGCCAAGAAAATAACTATCAGTTTCTTTGCTACGTCTTCATGTTCTAACATTCACTAACGACATTTAACAATTGTACATATTGCGTTTATAATTTAACATATCTATATATTAAAATTTAGAAATAAAATGATTTTTTTGTTTTCATGTTATGTCACAAGATACAATAATAACAGCAACAACAACAACAGATGAATAACAGTGCAGGAAATGAGCGCATTTCGTTCAAACAAAACATCAATAAAAGAATTGGATATAAACTGAACAGAGCAATGAAATGGTCACACTTTGATTCAAGTTATTGCGAGTATTACAACAATACTTATCTGCAAATTTGGAGGGTAAATCTCAAATCTAGTCGGATTATACCAGTTTGGGGCTAATAAATACGATTAAAACTACGCTTATAAGCTAACCTGTAACCTTTGTTTTACAAGAGTATACAATTGGACATTATTTTCCACCTACATGGAGTCGTAGAAATATGGTTTAACCTGTCTTACTGGCAGTCATCTGCCTTAATATGCCAATTCATGTTTCCTAATGTTCTATTTTAATTTGAATATAAGCATGAAACAAAATTATTTAAAAGAAATGTATACATTTACAGCAAAACAGTCAGTCTAAACATCAAAACTATAATGTGAGATATCAACATGTATGCAATATAAAACATACGCCGTCTAGCATGCAGGACAGCTAAAACTTAAATACAAAGGTAAATACTTTCTGTGATAAAATCATTTTTATTGATGGTAAATAAACTAATTTCTTAAGACAAAATATATGGTGTAAGAAACCACCTGAAAAATAATCAGGTAAATACTGTTCATGATAAAAAGCATTTTCATTGAATATAAACTAAGTTCTTAAGATTAGAATTATGACTGAATGCGCCGCCGTTCTGTTTAAAATTCTACGTTTAAAACGAAACACGACCATAATTATCACAAGCACTGTAAAGTTCAGCAAAGGGTCGTACAGAGCCTTTAGATATGGATGTATCAATGGACATGTATCTTCAGACTTCCAAAGTCAGTCGAGTTTTGAGCATTTTTGATGTAAAAGTGTAAATAAGTATTGCTATTATGTCCGATATTGATCATCCCCCCCTTTTAGGCTTCATAACCCCATCCCCTGTCCGTTTATCAGCATCCGTAGTATACAACAAGACTTGCCCAATCGACTTTTGATTATCCTCTTGGGATGATTTAAGGCATATTATATATGCAATTTTCCTTTGTAACTGTCTCCCGATACTCTCCAAAAGGTAGCCTGAAAAGGAAAGATATATTACCTCATGCACTTCTAAAAAGAAACAATATCTATCTAGCTGACCTAAATAAACGCCTCAAAGAACTATTTCCCATAATGTAAAACATGTATTAAGTGTCTGAGACAAAAGTGAGCAAGTCTGTTTTACTGAGGTCGGTAAAAGAGACTTTTCATCACATCTCAAAAGCTGAATTAGAATCCCATTTCACGATATTATATGTTACTCCCTGTCAATCCATGTTATCATAATTCAAAGCGGATCATTAACCTGCTGATAGGAATTTCTGTGGTACAGTTAATGGTTTTCTTTGATGACATCGAAAGTTAATATCTATTACACATTAATACGTTTTGAAGAAACACTTATATATAATGTAGAAGCAACTTGACATGATATTTGGTACGAAAGAGTAGTTTGGTATATTTAAAAGTGCTTCCTGTGTGTCATAATACTGTCAGATATTCAGTTGATTATCACAAATAAATATATACAATCAATTGATTATTTGAAAACGAATGTTAAATCCCCCCCAAAAAAAAGACCAGTAACTACACCACTTTGACTTATATAATAAACTGTTTATCCATAAGGGATAAACTGTTTTTAAACATTTGCTGTCCGTGAACAGTTTTGTTCTGAATGTTTTGTGTCTTAAAAATGTTGAATTAGTTTTCTCTGCCCTTAATCTGAACATGTATCTCAAAATATAAATCAAACTCATAAGATGTACTTACTGTTTTGGTACCCATAACTTGTGTTCCCATGTCGTCATGTATATATTCCGGTTCCGGTACGTTGAGAAGTTTCTGTTCTGTAGAACGTTCTTATGAAATTAATTATGGCTGTCGTTATTTACGTTCAACATGAGAGCTTCGTTCTGCTATGAATTCGAGTAAACGTGGTGAAAACTACCTGTATTGCCGAACGTCCTTTTGATGATATCAAGTTTATTGTTTCAATCAATAACAACACACTAACAACGCTATACTCCTTCCCCTGTGAACGAAAGCTCTCTCAAGTGCCAGCATAATCTTCGGTGCAGCATTAAATGGAACTGCAACATTTCCAAGCATTGCCTACACAGTCAACTATGTATCTTACTTTGTGAAGTTTTAACACTCTATCTAGTGAAAACAAAATTTGAAATAATTATGTTATATGCTACAATACACTTATCTAATAAACATGTAGCTAAGTGTACTCCTACAAGGAGCATTCAACAGTCCTTTCTTGTATTTCACTTTCAGAATTTACAACCAAAGAGATGTATCTCAAGAAACACATTACAGGCTTGGGACACATTTATATTGGGCACTAATGATAATGTTCTACATTATTGCTGGCAAATACCGCTAATGTTCATAATACCGTGCTGATAATTAGCTGACACTGACAGGTTTCAGATATTTTATATGGCCGGTCTGGTATCTCAGGTATTACGTTTTAAATGAAATGCAATTGTTAGGAAATTTGATCTCCTGATGCAGATTAATATTTCAAGTTAAACGCGATTTTTCACGTCACTCATTTGCCTAAATGAACCAGGTCTGATCTCAACGCGCATGTTCGTTAGAAACATCAGATATAAGTATAAATACTACTACTACTTAAAAAAATAATAATTATTATTATAACAATAAAATACTGATAATACATTCTTTATAGGCTGAGATTGATAGCCCTTGAGGACTTTTCTGTGTTTGATAACACTATATCATAAAAGATTATTTGCTGACCGCAGCACTGACCCCATGCTTTTAACAAATGTTCTGAGAGAATTAATGGTTTTACAAAAATATTTCTCAATTACAATCAATTTGTCAATTCAGAAACTGTGTTTAGAGCTTACAGGAAGAAAATAAACTATAACTGCATAAAAATTTATAGAATAATTATTTGACTGATCAAACAAAATTTATTTACATTGTATCTTCAATTCTGTGTGGTGAATGCTAGTCCCAGAGAGTAATGACCACATATTTTACACAGGTGCTGCATTTCAAATCCAAAATTATCGAAATACTGCAAGATGAGGGTTTTATGACCCATGCCTAATAACACTTAATGGTAGGTGTCAGTCATAGAAAAGTTCCCCAGGGCTACCAATCTCAGTCTTTAAAGAAGGTAACATGTATGGAATGTGAAAAAATATTCATAACTCATTTAACATATTTAAAACATGGCCTTCTGAAAACAAAAAGAAGTGGCTGATCGCTGTGTTGTATAAGCAACGTTTACATAATTAAGGTAATTCAGACCGACAAACATATGAATCAGATCTGCTACATTTCAGCAAGGGCTTATCAGTGTAGCTAATCACTGGTTACAGTAAACACCTCATAAAAACCCAGGAACCTGCTATGCTGACCAACTAGCCTCACATCAATTGCCAGATGTTATATTTGAGAATTAATTGACCTATACTTGTACAATATAACTGGAGAGAAAATTTATTTATGAGATTCATTTGCTTATGCCAAGAAAGAAATTTTCTGGTGTTGCTCTTTTTGTTCTACTTAAAATGTATAATTGTTGCTGCTAAATCTCCTAAAATAAGGGAGACATCTTTAAAATTCAGAGATATCTTCGTAAATAAGAAGATATCTTTCTTTTACAGAAATATCTCTCATATTTTGAAAGATATCTCCCAATACTTTAGATATATCTTTCAAAGTAAAAGAGATATCTTACAATGTAATAGAGATATATCTGTATCACGCAAACATATCATATCTTCTACATAAAAATATATCTCTGAGAAAGATATATCTGTTTAGAATAAAATACCTCTGTTAATAAGAGAGATGTCTCTAAAAAATGGAAATATATCTCTCAAACGTGTTAAGAAGATATCCCTGTAAGTAAAATAGACATATTTTGAGGTTCAGGAGATACTTTTGTGTGGTACAAAGATATCTCTCAGCGTGAAAGAGATCTCTGTTATGATGAAAGATAACTCTATGATATAAGAGATATATCTCTTCTACTATTTAATCAAAACAGACATATATATCTAATTTCATACAGATATCTCCTAAAATAGGAGAGATATCTCTGTTAATTGTTGTAGCTCTTGGCCTTACTGCAAACACTCTTTTGTGTAAAAAATAAAATCCTTGACTTGTCAAATAATGATTAATGAAATGGAAAAAGAATTGTTAACATTTACTAGAAAAACACTGAATTAATCATGTTTAAAAAAGAAATATATCTTATACTTAGTTACTTGTATTATAAGTTCAGTTAAGACCCATTGTACTTTCCTATTCAATTATATTTTAATATAATTTATAATTAGTATACTACTGCATGCAATGCTCTAACAGGCTGCTTAGATTGACCCTGTAGAGATGTTTGCGGCTATTAATGTCAGATTAGGTGGTGTTAAGGTCATTTATCAGAGAGGTGTTTATTGATACAATTCCATGCTGATGATTACCTGGCAGATAAAAAATCTAGGGAAATAAGGGCTTTTGGCATATATAATACATAATATGTTTGTTGGTCTGAATTGCGTTGCATTGTTGAACAAAAGAACCAAAACTACCATTAACATTAATATATAATTATATAATAAATTGTAGATACTCTTTAGATTATATTATACACCTAGGTTGCAACGGTGAGCCACATGCGTGACCAATTGTACTGCCAGGATGATGTGCCTGACTCACCGTTATGTTATAAATGGAATTTATTTTTTACATTCTTATTATTACTTGCGGGAGCATCGAAAAAGTTCTTTTGAGTGACAGTTCGGAATTTGTCCTCTCCGTAAAAGTTACATTTATTAAAGAATAAGTTTTAAAAATGGTAGTACATGTATCATATGCATAAAAGTCCATTTTAAAGTGTTCGGCTGGTATTTTCTATTTTAGCCTTCTATCAACATGTATAACAATATCTTTTTTTAGTTTACTCTATTGTGAAATGCAAAAGAGGAGTCAATGGCGAATTAATTGTGTTGCTAAATGAATCACAATTGATGTCAATATAAACATGACTCTAGTTTTTGTGTAATGTGAAATATTCCATGCGTAAATTAGTTTTGGGCTGAATTAATGTAATCCACAAACCTATCTATGGTCGCATTCGGAACACGATGATGTCCCTAAAATGTCAAATGAATAATATGTTGTACGTAATGTTGTCCGTAGGTAGCACGCTACTTTTCTTGTTAGTTATTTAAGATGCAGTTTCAATTTCACGAGTTGTACTTCACACGTATGTTTATAAAATACTTATTGTATTCTACTGTGATAGTTTAAGGAGATAAAATTAAAATTATTCTATAACAACATCTGATTAAATAAATTGGAAAAAAAATACGTATATGTGTGTAGCAAGATTCTGGCATTAATTGGTTTCTTGACTTTTGATGATCGGCTTATTTGTGGGAAATATATCTTTTAAAGGCGCAGATGGCACTTCGAACTTACTGATCGAATACAAAAACAGAATTTATTGATAGAATAGGGATATAACTATGTCGTTCTATTTACTCAAAACAGTTTTAATGTATGCATATCTTTCGTATTATAGTGATTTTGTTATGAAACACCTTGCCAGAAAGCCTTTTCTATTTGTGTTTTAGATATCATTGGCACTGCGCTTTAAATTTAACTTGTATTTTCTATTTTATAAAGTTTTGAATGCAATTCAGTTGAAATTTATTCGTGCATACATGTAAGATCTTTATGATAATGTACATAATATTGTTAAAAATAATACATACAAAACATAGAAATAATGGCTTCCTTCTCAATCCTAATAGTCATGTTTGGTGCATGTACTATGAACCATATACAACTTTATTTGTTGCTGAATTTCTTAATGGTGTGTCACACGTCATTATACTAGTCCTGGGATTCGTCAAGTATAAATCTGATAACTTGACTTTGAGTGATCTGTAACCGGCACTGGAGTGACTTAGTTTAGCCAGAATACCAATACGAGCAAGAATTATTAAAGTAACACAATGACTGTATTAAAGCACTAAGCAACGTTTTCTTTGTTTGAACGCAGGCATTGCTACAGTGTCTGTATAAAATTCTAACCCGATAATTAACATTTTTAAGTAAAGAGACAAGTACATGTATGTGCACTCTATGTACAATACCCAAGCCTAGATTCTTAACACTCTTTTGGGAAGAAATTCATAACCGTAACAAACAACTTTGGTATAATTATTTTTCTTAATGTCCTTGCAGCCCATTCAGTTTTACCTAAAGTGCAAAGAACATAAATTTTATTGTCAACCAGTCATGTTGAACAATAACACATAACTCTGCCTAGTTTTTCTGAAATTTACTTTGGATCCTTGATGGCGTATGAAATAAGTTTGCAGTCTGAATCAATTCACATACGCATATCGTTACATAACAGAGAAAAAGTAATGGCTTAGGGTACTTCTATTGAGTCGTCAACAACTGCCCCTCTTTGGTACATACAAACCTGTGTTAACGTTTTCAAAGTAACAGTCAATTGTGCCGGTAATACATCTTTCTTGGACAGATAGGTGCTACAGCTACATGTACATACAGATACGTTTATGGGACTTGCATAATTCAAAACAATAATATAACTGTTTGGTTTAGATCATATGTACTGTTCGATTTCGTAAACAATGTGTTTATAAACATGGCTCATTTCATTTATTTTATGTATTAGGGAGTGAAGTATTGTTGTATATAAAGATCAATATATTTAGTATATCAATAGATTCATCACAACTTCACAACCAAAGACGTACTGGTACAGTGGTATAGGTGCTGGCTTCTTACGCTTGTATATCGCGGTTCAATCCCCGGACTGAGCAGTATTTAATTTTTCATTGTTAGCTCGACTTTTCTATGAAAAGGGGAGCTATCCTACTCGCCCCGGCGTCGGCGTCACACCATGGTTAGGTTTTTCGTACCACCCCACTTTATTTCAAAAGTATTAGAGGTATGGCTTTGAAACTTACCATACTTGTTTACCATCATAACCTCCATCTACAGACAAGAGTACATAACTCTGTCAAGGTTTTTGACAGAATAATGGCCCTTTTTTACTTAGAAAGTGTATTGAGCTTGGTTAAGTTTTTCGTACCACCTCACTTTATTTCAAAACCATTTGAGGTTTTGCTTTGAAACTAACCATACTTGTTTACCATAACGACATTCATCAACAGACAAGAGGACATAACTTTGTCAAGGTTTTTGACAGAATTATGCCCCTTTTTGACTTAGAAAATACATTGAATATGGGTAAAATCCACTTATTGCCTTAACCCTTTGAGATATTGCTTTGAAACTTTTAATGCTATTTCACATCATTACCCCCCATCTGTACGCAAGAGAAGGTAACTCTGTCAGGGATTTGTTTAAAAATTAAGGCATTTTATCGACTTAGAATCTTGGTTAAGTTTTTCGTACCAGTCCACTTTTTGACTGAACTGTTTGAGATATTAATTTGAAAGTTGGAATACTTGTTTACCATCATGATTCCCAAACATGGGCAGGAGAAGGTAATTCTGTCAAGGATTTATTTGAATTATGGCCCTTTTTGACTTAGAAATTCAGTTAAAATTTTCATTCTTGTCCACTTGTTAACTTAACAATTTGAGATATTACTTTGAAAGTTGGAGTACTTATGTACCATCGTAAGACCTATTTGTAAGCAAAAGAAGATAACTCTGTGAAAAGTTAAGCATGCAAGGTACTTTCATGCACATATCTCAGTAACCATTTATGGTAGTTTATCAAACTTAGCAATGTTCAAGGGTACATTTTGTATCAAAAATAAAATATATAGTGAGAGATTTTGACTTTGTTTATGATTCAACTTTCCGAGTTCATACTTAATAGTTAGCGGAATGTTGTTTTGCTATTGCACTGATAAAAGATCTGTTTTATTAGCAAGCATCCACAATAGTCAAGCGTGCTGTCTTATGGACAGCTTTTGTTTTATTCGTGTTTATAGTCTCTTTATGGACAACACATAACGTCGACACAAACACGGCAAAATATACGTCATTTCAGTTACGTTACTTTTTCTGGTTTATCTTAACTTGTTGTTGGTTTTTCGTTAAAGCAATATAATGAATTCAAGCTAGAAATGCCAGTATTCGCGTGACATTCTTTGATCTGAAGATCTTCCGTTTTAAAAGTTAGGTTAGATGTGATGTACCGCCCTCTTCTCTTATAAAAGAGAAGATGGCAATTTAAGTGGTTGTATGTTGCCATCGGTACCATACTACAGGACAATTTACGCCGACATTTCTTTTGCTGATAAAATATGACTAAATGAAAAGGAATTGACTTCAGCAAGAAAAAAGCGAAGAAAAAATATTTAGTCATACTAGGGCTCGAACTAGCAACTTTAAGTAACACAGTACAATGTTATACGCTCAAATATCTATTTTAAAAGTACAAAAACACGTATGACCTAGAAATCGAACTGTACGTGCATATACTGATTACCCACCGCGTCATTTACGATGGTACAGCGGCGACGTCTGGTCGGCGCTGCAATCGCTTGGTAACAGGTTATTGAATAAAAATTTTAGATGTAGAAATTCACTTTAATTAGAAAACATTGTGTTGAAGATAAGCATGCCTTGTAGAATCAATGACAAACAAAAGCAGTTATAGCAAAAAGCGCTAAAATAAAACCAATCGAAAAAAAACTATTATTGTTGTACTTATACCGTTTAAGCACTTACTCACAAATTCATAACAAAAAGTCTTAAATGAGTATTTAAAACTGGTATGAAATTAAAGGTAAACTAGAATTGTGTCCAAAGGACACGGATGCCCCCACTGTGCAGATGTGCTCATAAACAAGAGCAAGCATATCTGTATGTAAGATTTTTATGTGGAACTTTTTCATTCCACTGTTTCATTTCTGTACATATACCTAAAATGATCTACAGGTAACCTTATGTACATGTTAAATTAAATTACAAATGTAAAATTTATATGTTCAATTATTTATATGGTATATAGTGAAAAAATCAACAAAGGGCCATAATTCTGTTAAATTTGGTCGCAACAAATTTATATGGTATATAGTGAAAAAATCAACAAAGGGCCATAATTCTGTTAAATTTGGTCGCAACAAAAATTTCTTCCTTTACTACCATCTACACATTAAAGCTGTTCATCCCTGGAAGTTTAAGCAAAATCTGCCATCCGGTTTAAGAGGAGTTGCGTTCACAATATTTCTATATGGTATATAGTGAAAAACTTAACAAAGGGCCATAATTCTGTTAAATTTGGTCGCAACAAAAATTCCTTCCTTTACTACCATCTACACATTAAGGTTGTTCATCCCTGGAAGTTTAAGCAAAATCTGCCAACCAGTTTAAGAGGAGTTGCGTTCACAAAATTTCTATATGGTATATAGTGAAAAAATCAACAAAGGGCCATAATTCCGTTAAATTTGGCCGCAGCAAAAATTCCTTCCTTTACTGCCATCTACACATTAAGGTTGTTCATCCCTGGAAGTTTAAGCAAAATCTGCCATCCGGTTTAAGAGGAGTTGCGTTCACAAAATTTCTACATAGTATATAGTGAAAAAATCAACAAAGGGCCATAATTCTGTTAAATTTGGTCGCAGCAAAAATTCCTTTCTTTACTACCATCTACACATTAAGGTTGTTCATCCCTGGAAGTTTAAGCAAAATCTGTCATCCGGTTTAAGAGGAGTTGCGTTCACAAGATATATAGTGAAAAAATCAACAAAGGGCCATAATTCTGTTAAATTTGGTCGCCGCGAAAATTCCTTCCTTTACTACCATCTACACATTAAGGTTGTTCATCCCTGGAAGTTTAAGCAAAATCTGCCATCCGGTTTAAGAGGAGTTGCGTTCACAAGATTTCGGGACGTACGGACGGACGGACGGACGGACTGACGGACTGACGGACTGACGGACTGACGGACTGACGGACTGACGGACGGACGGACAAGTGCAACGCTATATGCACCCCACTTTGTGGGGGGCATAAAAATGGCTGCGATCGTCGGTATTGGCTCGCTTTATAAGGTATTGGCCCAGCCGGCTTAATAGTACATAATCAATGCTTTACGGGTTTTGTGTAGTGGACGGACATGTAATATATACTAATAATGATAACACGTCACCAGAAACAGACAAAACGTATGGAGAATGCTCAACAAAATTGACTGTATAATATTTGTTTTTGAAACATAAATGATGTAACAAATACATTTACCGTTGGACAAATGACAGATCACTCATTAAAAACATATAGCAAACATTATAGAGACGTTCGTGTATGGAAAATACATTGATTGAGTAGTAAATAAAGTCATCAGAAATGTGAAAATTTAGCTACGTTTTCTTTCTGCACTTCATTTGAGAAGTGTAAGTAGCAATTAACGAAAATACACAGATTGAAGAGCAAGATATTTCTTGTATGATATGCCTTTGGAGAAACTGTTTTAAAATGTTGGAAACTAAGTTTTTCTTTCGTAATTGACAACTTTGTACATGTATAACAGTTTCAATAACAATTTGTGTATTTTCATGTACATGTGTATGCATATTTTGTTTTCATATGACGTACATCCAGACGCATGCCATTGATGAAAAACATTCCGTTTTTATCTAATGAAATATCTGTTCTGTTCAGATCTGCTTTATTAAATGCAAGTTCTATAATATTGATGAAAAACATACAGTCTGTAGTTTAGGCATAGGTCATAATGGTCAAATTATTAGTAGTTTTCAACTTTTCATACACAATTAGCACCTCATGATCGCTTGCCAAATTGAGGTCTCAGGATAGAAAAAGTGTCAGTACCGCATGGTACCATTTAGAAGACAACACAACAAAACTATTTCAACAACTACCTGTGAATCTCACAACAAGTGATAAGACAGAAAAATATTGTTTTCAGTTTAATAAGATGCTTATTTAACTGTATCACTAGCAACACGAGCATCATCATTGTCATCATCATCATAATCACCACCACAATCTTCATCAAAAAATTAATTATTTTAAAAATCATTTTATAAAATTAAATCTGCTGCAACATCAGCGTTAATTTTGTTCACTAATCAACTGTAACGTTCCTTCCCTGGTTTAGAAACTTTCTTTTTACAATAGCAATATATTTATTTTATTTTGGTCTCCAGTCCATATCAATATATCTTAAATAGCACACATATACAAGATGATGCAGAGTCAGGATTATAAAATAAGGTTAGCAAGAATACCAGTATAGAACGTTCTTGGAATGTAATCCTCTCTACATGTGAATGTAGTTTGTTTCAATTTCAGTATTGCAAAGCTTACACATTCCCTATTTTTACAATATTTAAATATTTAATTCTCTTTATTTCTTATTCATGTGAGGATTTCTGTAATTTACCAAATTTGTTTTCAGTGTTCTTACTTCTTGTATACAGTCGAAGTAGCTCATGAACATAACTTGTAACTTACATACTGAAAGTTTAGAACTATTGCTCTCGCCAGGTGCCATTTTTAAAGATACTGGTTTCGAAGTCTAAGCACAAATTGTTGAACGAGTTACTTTTCATTTGCTTCCCATTGTTTCACCAGGGTTTTAAAAAACATTTCATCATATAATATGCCTTTTCACATATATCTCATTTGGTTATCCATCTTTAAATTGTTACACTTATATTAGCTTCTTATTAGTTATTTATTTAATATGTTTGCCGGAACAAGTGCTTGCACCAGAAAGAAGGATAATAGCATTTGAACATGATGCCTCCGGGTTAGAAGTGTGATGCTCGACCGAATCCCCCACCGACCCCACCCCCCCTACAGTATGGCGCCACGCGTTTTTCTTTTGTTAGTAATTGCTACTTCTCAAGCTTTTAAACGGCGTGACTGCAACTGATGATACCATCTTCGACAACCAGTTGTAAAATTAATGAAAGGCCAAAATCAATCCGATCAACAACCAGACTTACACACTGAATAATGGTTTTAACAATATTCTAACAATGAGAAAAGACACTGCAGTAACAACAATTTGGAAATGGCGCTGAGCAAAGTGCAAAACACAGGATCACCCCGGAACGATTGGTCACCAAATTTTTTGATATGTGTTCAAACCAGAGTTTGTAGCACGCTAACATTGACCTTTCAATGTAGAAATGAAGCTTGTAGTTACATTTCTGCACGTCTTTGCCGTGACGCGCTCTTGAATCGAATCAAACAAAGCTATCAATAATGTTTGTATTGTGATGTTGTAAATAATGCTTCTTTCTTTAAAGAGGTACTCCTTAAAACTGGTGTCAAATTAAATAACTTCAAAATCATAGAATGTTTACAAATATTATTACTTACATGAAACTTAAAGGCTTATACTATACAGGTAAAACCAGCGTTAGAAAATATGGTACAGTACCGTAAAATATCCAATAATCTATGTAACGTTGTCATTGTACAACTAATGAGTTGGTAGCGATATAGCACAAAAATTGTGACAAAATGAAGCATTTTTATATTTGTTGTTCTTAATAAATGTATTTTAGGAATTTTACATCCGTTCTAACTGCATTTGGTCATTTTAACAGGCAGGCAGTTTACTTAACCAACTTTCCTGGGAAGAACCAGTACTAGACTCATATCTTCCGCAAGAAAGTCTCTCACAGCAGGGCTCAAACCAATGACGCTCAATCTATGAGAGGTTATAGTGATTTTAAGTCAGCGACGCTTACTACTCTTTTATCATTTTACGTTCATTGAACACATTATTTATGTTTGGAACTTTGGAGAGTTTAACTTGCTAGATGTAGGTAGTGCCCCTTTAATGTTACAACGACCTATATACTGCCATCTTTGTTCTTTATGTGTTGTGATTAATACTCAAGTGATACAAAATAAACTAGATCTGACTTGTATTAGATAATGAGTTCTTGTTTTGGTCATGTGGCAAATTGTTTATAGAAACAATAGAGTACATGTAGAAATAAATTGATTCGCAATTAATAACTACAAATGTTCGTTTTGATAGCAGCAATCATTTGAATATGAGGTCATGCTTGTCTTTTACACAACTACCTTCTGTTCTCAATGGGTTGTCATCCAAAACCATACCCGCGCACGTGAACAGGTACCATACTATACATGCGCACATGCGCAGGTATCAAACCATACATGTGTCAGTGCAACTACTACCTTTTCTGAAAGTTAAATGCGAAAAGTATGTAAGACATTTATTACACTAAATAACAGCCTTTACCTACGGCCTCAGACTAGGCAATAATGTTGTTGACTTGTAATCACTAAAACTATCACCGAAGTTGAGGTCATTGTTTCGAACCAAGTTCCCAGAATGAGTCTTTATTTTTTTTAAAATTGGCAGTTTCTTCTAGAGATTTTAGAACTGGCCGTTCCCAGAAGTGATGGCGTGTTAACTGTCTGCTACGTGACAGGCCTCAGATCGTAAGTTTCATCAACGCGACACGTAAAGAAAAAATAAAAATGTAATACGCAAGTTGCAATAATTCTTTTACAAAGACTGTCTTACAATAAATCTTTATCAGTACAGCTGTATTAGCACATCTGAAAACAGTCAATTATACATTAAGCTGGTAGTCGAATCACACGAGCGCGGATATTTCGAATTACTAGTAACCAATACATTACGTTCGCCTATTTTGCGATGCATGAAACATAGAAAATTTAATAATTTCTACATACAGTCAAACTTGTGAACAAAGACCACTGCTGGGAAGCTATAAATTTGGTCTTTGAAAGTATGTGGTTTTTATTCACTGCCGTTTTACTACAGATGGAAAGTGCAATGTAATCATCCTGCTGGTCTTTATAAGCAGGGTGGTCTTTATTTGGAGGTGGTCTTCAACACAGGTTTGACTGTAATTCATTATTATTATGATCAGAGGCTTATACAGCGTAAGTTCTTAAAACTTAATAAAATATTCTTCATTATTGCTTTCTGGAGTTCTCACCAGTACCCGCCACTTGAGGTCCTAGTCAAATATCGCCGACGGGAAATGGTTTCTGTTTTCTGTTTCTGGTCTTAGTAATGGACTTTTACCAGTTGAAGTAGTTATGTTTGTATGCATTCATGTTTATTAAATTTTGTTTTGTATCGGTTAAAAAAGTACTGCAGTCAATGCAGAATTACAAAACATGTAGTTAATTCCAAAAAATTAACACGGGTAACAAACTTATGCAATAAAGCCATGAAATACTTTATGCAATTTACATAATTTTGTCCCGAGGCATATCACACAAATAAAATTAAAAGATTGGGAGTATGGGCAATTACTGATAACGGAACTTTTATCACTAATATCTAAAGTTATTCTAAAAATTACCAAGGTCGACTTTTATATTTTCATTTATTACTTGAACAGCATGCTACAATTCTGGAATATTAAGAAGCAGTTGTCATATTTTGCAAAATTACATAAATTTTCATGTATTTCAATTCTATTACAAACACAAAAAAGAAATAAACATAAAAAATAACAACAAAATGGTTCCTATGGGGGTCTGCCACTTCTCGAAGGTACAAAATGTGTATTCAAAGTATTTCAAGGGTCATAAAACAGGTAGTTCTCATTACAACGGTTTACAGTCTGTTACAAGGTTCATTTAGTCCATTTAACAATGAGTTTTATGTGAAGTAGTTGTGTTGAGAAAATGGATGAACGAACAGTGACCTTGCTAATGTGTTCGAAGAAGAATTTTTTCAATTGTAAGACATTTTTACTTCTACAGTGTTGTATGTATAATTTGAACAAAATAATTGGAATAGTACAACGATACTGCAGTAAAGCGGAGTTCACATATTGTTGAAGGAAACTGTGTTTAAAGGTAAAAGAATTTTCTAATTTTGATTTTAACATATTTTGATACCATCAATATATGCATTTTGAAATAAAAACCTACATAATCAGAAGTGTTATTTAGTTGATATATTAGCGTCATGTCTCTTATATATATTGAACGCCCGTAAAAAGATAACTTGTAACTTTATATTTGTAACTTTTATTATTTCTGAAAGATTTTTCTGAAAGATATGTCTAAGCATAATTGATACGCATTCGTAGCTTTCATTACAAATAGTACCATGACCAGTTTTTATAACATGTAGAGAATTTATTATTGACATCAAAATAAGTTGTTGGACATACAATGTTGTAACTACTATTAAGTTTTTTTACTTGCTTTCAGGTATATACAAGTACAAAATGTATCTATGATTTCGCCCGACGAGATCTTGCCATTAGTTATGCTAACCCCGATAGTGTGGATCAGAATGAAACGAATTTGCTTCACTAAGGTATGTTCGGCTTTCAATTACATATATTGACTTTATAAATATATAAATTAATTTTACACACTAGAAACAAATCGATTTGTTTCGTAGCTCAGTTATAAGCGTACTTTTTAATGCAAATTTGATAATCTATACTTAGTGCTCCCGCACTACGAACGTTAGTAAGTGATTTGGTTTAGCTAAATGAAAATTTCAAACTTTGATAGGTAATGTAGACTTTTCTCAATATTTATTATTTATTTTTTTAATTAAAAACTTAAAGTACAATAGGCATATATCCGTCACGTTTACACTACTAGAAAAGGAGTCCATATAACGTGCCAGTGTTATGTTGACTAGCTCGGCGTGTAAGCATTATCAATATAATTTTTTTTTATACTTCAAAGTCAAAATAATCGCTATATAAATATAATAATTGTATTAAAGTATAAACAGTTGAATAAGAAAATGAATGTTCACATGACTTGAACCTACATTATGCAGAGCTGGAGATATTTACACTAAATACTTACGTGCGACGAGTATATGTTTATCATACTAGTAATTTATTAACATACCATTTAGAAATGTTTTTAGATGCGGTGAATGCAGATCTATATAGTCAAAAACAAATTCGTTACATACATAAGCTTCGCACAGAGTTTCATTTAAACTTATTATTTCATGAAGGACCTATTATGGTGTTTTAGAATAGAATAGGCAATCTTACAAAATACGGCTAGCGTAACAGGCTTGTTGTATAATATTGTTTGATTAATTGACCACATTATCTGGTTAATGGCTTCGCCATTACAGTTATATCTTTCACTGAAGGTGGCAAACGCTACTTTAGATAATTTGCATGGTCATTAATGAAATGTCAGTTTACCACCAGTACTGATTTGCTATAATTTGGGTCAGCCACAGTTTGATTATATAATTTCAGCCACCAAAGAGCTTTCTAATTTGATAATAGCCAGCAGGTTGCAACAAATAAAAACTTCACGCTTTTTCCTAGAACCATTTAAAATGCAGATGTTTTATGGGCAGGCGTACACTAAGATCTAAGAAAATCATTCTAGATAATTAATCGTCAAGTGTTATGCTATGTAGTCATTCAGATCCACTGAAAATATGAGACTTTGTTCCATTTTAATTTATGTCTTTATCGGGTAAAATCATTATAGTATCTATCTTGTCAAACTGCCTCATACCTCACACGAGTATCATATAAATGCATAATAGTTCTTACAGTTAGGAGAATCAAGATTGTTAAAACTGTTAAAATGGTAAAAGAATAAAAGGTTCAAAAACAATTCTTGTACGATTAATAACTTAGTTGGGCCGACACCTGCTTGAATGATTCAAGACCAGGCAGAATCTCAATATGCGTGAGTAATATATTCCACAAGACTGTGGTATGGGTGAAAAAGAGTACTTAAAGAAGTCTGAGTTTGCATGGGTGTGGCGGAGACCAGGGGGATGCACATGTCTTGTTAATCTGTTTGGGACTTCTAGGTAACTGGGCAGGGAGGTTGCTACAAGATTGTAGTATATTTTCTAAAACATAACCAATTTGTATATTGCATTTCAAATTGTTTCTCATAAGAATAATGTTAAATAATACCTTTTAATATATACAATAACGATACATTTCATCTAATATTTCAACAAATATTTTCAGATTGATGAAAGACAACAGGGGTGATGTTTTCATGCATTTTAAGAAATGGCCTGCAAATGAAAGTCGTAGGCTGGAGAGGAACAACTAGACATGTCCAAACTGAACGCCCGGTGGCAGATTGTTACATGAATAATACCACTGAATCATATCAGTTCCGTGAATTGAATCAGTTTCAAGCTTTACTTGATATAATATTCATGTGCATGTACTTGCATGTTTCCGTTTCAGCTGTCTTGGATGTAAAGGGGCGTATGTTTATAATGCATACGTGTATGTATATATTCTTATAGTTATGTTGTTATGTTGTCCATTTTGTTGTGCATGTATCTTGTAAAAAGTTAAAAAACTTTACAGATTACATTAACAACATTTTGTTTTAAGTTAAATGTATGATTAAACCGGACAGAGTTTGCATTTAAAATGGTGGCTGTACAGTTAATGTGTTTTTAATATGAATGGCAAATTGAGTAAAAATAGAATTTGGCTGCTAAAGGCTGATGACTGCTGAATACATGTGACCACTAGGCAGGTTATCTTATATAATCATGTTATCAATCAATTTCAATCGAGGACTGTCAGATTCAATGGGCACGTCTAACAGACAGTGCTTGTTGTCCGGCCATGGATATTTCAAATAGTTTTCACAGTTCAAGTCTTAATAGCCCTGCATTCTTGTTTATGTATAAGAGCCAATTAAAGTCCATAAATTACATCCCATCCCGTAACAGTCTGACTCATGATATGTCAATCATGTAGAAATCTCCAATCATTCTACAGGACAGGTGGTACCACCTTTTGTTATGAAATAGGCATGCCCATAGATTCCATGAAACTGCTCGAGATTGGTGGTCTACTTGTTATCGAAGATATATGGTTTTCGTCTCCGTGGCCAGATGCAGGCGACGTTAGGGTTACTAACATGTACTACCGGTTTACCTTTTCCCTTCTTCATTCCTTTCTAATTAATTGCTTGTGGGTTTGGCGTTAAAGGTATATAATTGGAATTTGGCCATGTAACATATTTGTTTGAAACTTTAACATCTGATCATTTACACTCATTTATGTTCACTTAGCGCTTAATTCTATTACGATTTTTACTGGAGGTATTTTTAAATTTGATTTCCCTATCCATGTTGCCCAACCAAGATAGAGTTATTTTATCATAAGTAAAAATTTGATACACATACTTACAGAAAGATATAAATATAAGACCTTTTATATTATATTTGTGAAATATTTGCATTAAATATTATATTTCTAGATGGAATTCATTAGAAGTTCAAGTTTGAAAAGATATTATTTACTCCCTTTACCTATCTTGGGTGCGCACCCAAGATAGATTGGAAATAAATCTATTCAGAAGCTACACGTAGGTTTAAATCTTGCAACACGTTCTGATGAGAATAGTCACCTTTCTGATTGTGCCTTAACTATGCCATTTTCAACATTTGTTTTCAAATATCAATATCCGTGTATAATTTCGTTAAAATTAACGGTTTTCCTATATGAACAATCATGTTTGTGTTATATAAAACAAAAACGTGTTATTGATACTAAATATTTTATTACTTTTCACATTAAGTACATACATGATAATGATATTACAAACGTACTTGCTTATACAAAATATCAGTTAAACAACTTGGTGCGCACAAGAAAAATTGACTGAATTCAGTCACTAACTGACCATACACTCATAGCAT
>JAFMSR010000009.1:44244512-44256266 GCA_022818135.1 Saxidomus purpurata | reverse complement strand
AGACGATTCGAAATTGAAATTGCATCTGACTGAATTTCAGTCATTCCTAATTTCACTATCTGTAACTGAAGAAGCAGTGAGTTTTTCGGTAAACAAAAGTAGAAGCTAGGCCGACAGTGACTGAATTCAGTCACGAAATAGCAATCATTTAGGCTCAAATTGTATCTGATAAAAATTAGTTATTTATGTTTTCACTTTCCTAAAATTTCTAAAATATCCTAAACGCTGAAAGCAATGTTTTTCCATGATCAAAGTAAGAAGTTAGATGAATTCGGCTAAATAGCATGATTCATAACACACATGCAAATTCACCGATACTGGATGTAAACTAAATGTATTCTCTCAAAGTTATCACCTTTCAGTAAGTGACGCGATACAAATGTATGTTTACAAATGTGCATATACCGTATTTATTTTAATTGCGAAATAATTTATTATTATTTTAATTGTGTGTTGAGGTAATATAACAAGATGATGCAACACATAATGTAAAAATAAAAATAGAAAGACAAAAATTAATTCATTAAAAGAGACGAACATCAAACAGCCAAGAATTTAATAATTATTTCAGTTTTTCGTGCCTTAAACTAGGGACCAACAAAAAAGAAGAGGGAGTAAGTAGATAAGTAGAGCTGTACTTCTCTTAGCTAAACAGAAACACACAATTATGTAGACGAATAAAGTAACGACAAGAATACATGTAAAGCTAGTCGACGCAGTGCAAACGAAACATAAATCGATTGATCAATAAATCATTATTTCAATATCTAGTTCATGCCTAATGACAAATACTATTTTAGCCCTAATGACAAATACTATTTTAGCATACATAAATATTAAAACCACAATTTGCCCCCCCCCCCCCCAAAAAAAAAAACAACAAAACAACAACAAATGAATGAATGAACAAATGAATGCATATATATTAAAGGTGGTCAATTACTTTTAAGCAACATTTTATGACAATTTGTTTTGTATAATATTTATTCTGTTAGAGATTTATCTAATGAAAAAACAGACCCATTACATAGAGTTCGATCCCTATCAGAAATTTACATTTTATTAACTTTTATAAAATTTTGTTATTATTTAATATGAAAGTATTTAAAACGTTGAGTATTTCTTTTTTATTTCAATATAATTTCTACTTCTACATTTGAATTGGATAGATATACAAATATCTTAACATTCTGATCCAAAATGCAAAACACGTTCTGATGAGAATAGTCACCTTTCTGATTGTGCCTTAACTATGCCATTTTTAACATTTGTTTTCAAATATCAAGATCCATGTATAATTTCGTTAGAATTAACGGTTTTTCCTATATGATCAATCATGTTTGTGTTATATAGAACAAAGACGTGTTATTGATACTAAATATTTTATTACTTTTCACATTAAGTACATACATGATAATGATATTACAAACGTACTTGCTTATACAAAATATCAGTTAAACAACTTGGTGCAGAAAAACAATTGACTGAATTCAGTCACTAACTGACCATTCATTCATAGCATATATGAATCTGTACTCCAAGACAATTCGAATATGATTGAAATTGCATCTGACTGAATTTCAGTCATTCCTGAGTTCACTAACTGCAACTGAAGAAGCACTGAAAGTTTTTCGGTAAACATAGTAAGAAGCTAGGCCGACAGTGACTGAATTCAGTCACGAAATAGCATTCATTTAGGCTATAATTGTATCTAATAGAATTCAGTTATTTCTGTTTTCACTTTCCTAAAATCTTGAAAAATTAAAATACTGAAACCAATGACTGTTTTTCCGTGAACAAAGATGGAAGCTAGCCGAATTTGGCTAAATAGCATGATTTATAACACACATGGAAATTCACCGATACAGGCTGCAAAATAAATGTATTCACTCAAAATTATTATTAATATCCTTGTTTATAAAAACAGTATGTTAAATAAACAGGTGTGTATATCAATCTGGTAAATAAACATGCATGCAAACAAAAATAGTGAAGTACAATTCCGTTAAAAATAAATATATATGATAAAGATATACTTTTTCGAGGTAATCGTTCATAGGCCAAGAAAATAACTATCAGTTTCTTTGCTACGTCTTCATGTTCTAACATTCACTAACGACATTTAACAATTGTACATATTGCGTTTATAATTTAACATATCTATATATTAAAATTTAGAAATAAAATGATTTTTTTGTTTTCATGTTATGTCACAAGATACAATAATAACAGCAACAACAACAACAGATGAATAACAGTGCAGGAAATGAGCGCATTTCGTTCAAACAAAACATCAATAAAAGAATTGGATATAAACTGAACAGAGCAATGAAATGGTCACACTTTGATTCAAGTTATTGCGAGTATTACAACAATACTTATCTGCAAATTTGGAGGGTAAATCTCAAATCTAGTCGGATTATACCAGTTTGGGGCTAATAAATACGATTAAAACTACGCTTATAAGCTAACCTGTAACCTTTGTTTTACAAGAGTATACAATTGGACATTATTTTCCACCTACATGGAGTCGTAGAAATATGGTTTAACCTGTCTTACTGGCAGTCATCTGCCTTAATATGCCAATTCATGTTTCCTAATGTTCTATTTTAATTTGAATATAAGCATGAAACAAAATTATTTAAAAGAAATGTATACATTTACAGCAAAACAGTCAGTCTAAACATCAAAACTATAATGTGAGATATCAACATGTATGCAATATAAAACATACGCCGTCTAGCATGCAGGACAGCTAAAACTTAAATACAAAGGTAAATACTTTCTGTGATAAAATCATTTTTATTGATGGTAAATAAACTAATTTCTTAAGACAAAATATATGGTGTAAGAAACCACCTGAAAAATAATCAGGTAAATACTGTTCATGATAAAAAGCATTTTCATTGAATATAAACTAAGTTCTTAAGATTAGAATTATGACTGAATGCGCCGCCGTTCTGTTTAAAATTCTACGTTTAAAACGAAACACGACCATAATTATCACAAGCACTGTAAAGTTCAGCAAAGGGTCGTACAGAGCCTTTAGATATGGATGTATCAATGGACATGTATCTTCAGACTTCCAAAGTCAGTCGAGTTTTGAGCATTTTTGATGTAAAAGTGTAAATAAGTATTGCTATTATGTCCGATATTGATCATCCCCCCCCTTTTAGGCTTCATAACCCCATCCCCTGTCCGTTTATCAGCATCCGTAGTATACAACAAGACTTGCCCAATCGACTTTTGATTATCCTCTTGGGATGATTTAAGGCATATTATATATGCAATTTTCCTTTGTAACTGTCTCCCGATACTCTCCAAAAGGTAGCCTGAAAAGGAAAGATAAATTACCTCATGCACTTCTAAAAAGAAACAATATCTATCTAGCTGACCTAAATAAACGCCTCAAAGAACTACTTCCCATAATGTAAAACATGTATTAAGTGTCTGAGACAAAAGTGAGCAAGTCTGTTTTACTGAGGTCGGTAAAAGAGACTTTTCATCACATCTCAAAAGCTGAATTAGAATCCCATTTCACGATATTATATGTTACTCCCTGTCAATCCATGTTATCATAATTCAAAGCGGATCATTAACCTGCTGATAGGAATTTCTGTGGTACAGTTAATGGTTTTCTTTGATGACATCGAAAGTTAATATCTATTACACATTAATACGTTTTGAAGAAACACTTATATATAATGTAGAAGCAACTTGACATGATATTTGGTACGAAAGAGTAGTTTGGTATATTTAAAAGTGCTTCCTGTGTGTCATAATACTGTCAGATATTCAGTTGATTATCACAAATAAATATATACAATCAATTGATTATTTGAAAACGAATGTTAAATCCCCCCCAAAAAAAAGACCAGTAACTACACCACTTTGACTTATATAATAAACTGTTTATCCATAAGGGATAAACTGTTTTTAAACATTTGCTGTCCGTGAACAGTTTTGTTCTGAATGTTTTGTGTCTTAAAAATGTTGAATTAGTTTTCTCTGCCCTTAATCTGAACATGTATCTCAAAATATAAATCAAACTCATAAGATGTACTTACTGTTTTGGTACCCATAACTTGTGTTCCCATGTCGTCATGTATATATTCCGGTTCCGGTACGTTGAGAAGTTTCTGTTCTGTAGAACGTTCTTATGAAATTAATTATGGCTGTCGTTATTTACGTTCAACATGAGAGCTTCGTTCTGCTATGAATTCGAGTAAACGTGGTGAAAACTACCTGTATTGCCGAACGTCCTTTTGATGATATCAAGTTTATTGTTTCAATCAATAACAACACACTAACAACGCTATACTCCTTCCCCTGTGAACGAAAGCTCTCTCAAGTGCCAGCATAATCTTCGGTGCAGCATTAAATGGAACTGCAACATTTCCAAGCATTGCCTACACAGTCAACTATGTATCTTACTTTGTGAAGTTTTAACACTCTATCTAGTGAAAACAAAATTTGAAATAATTATGTTATATGCTACAATACACTTATCTAATAAACATGTAGCTAAGTGTACTCCTACAAGGAGCATTCAACAGTCCTTTCTTGTATTTCACTTTCAGAATTTACAACCAAAGAGATGTATCTCAAGAAACACATTACAGGCTTGGGACACATTTATATTGGGCACTAATGATAATGTTCTACATTATTGCTGGCAAATACCGCTAATGTTCATAATACCGTGCTGATAATTAGCTGACACTGACAGGTTTCAGATATTTTATATGGCCGGTCTGGTATCTCAGGTATTACGTTTTAAATGAAATGCAATTGTTAGGAAATTTGATCTCCTGATGCAGATTAATATTTCAAGTTAAACGCGATTTTTCACGTCACTCATTTGCCTAAATGAACCAGGTCTGATCTCAACGCGCATGTTCGTTAGAAACATCAGATATAAGTATAAATACTACTACTACTTAAAAAAATAATAATTATTATTATAACAATAAAATACTGATAATACATTCTTTATAGGCTGAGATTGATAGCCCTTGAGGACTTTTCTGTGTTTGATAACACTATATCATAAAAGATTATTTGCTGACCGCAGCACTGACCCCATGCTTTTAACAAATGTTCTGAGAGAATTAATGGTTTTACAAAAATATTTCTCAATTACAATCAATTTGTCAATTCAGAAACTGTGTTTAGAGCTTACAGGAAGAAAATAAACTATAACTGCATAAAAATTTATAGAATAATTATTTGACTGATCAAACAAAATTTATTTACATTGTATCTTCAATTCTGTGTGGTGAATGCTAGTCCCAGAGAGTAATGACCACATATTTTACACAGGTGCTGCATTTCAAATCCAAAATTATCGAAATACTGCAAGATGAGGGTTTTATGACCCATGCCTAATAACACTTAATGGTAGGTGTCAGTCATAGAAAAGTTCCCCAGGGCTACCAATCTCAGTCTTTAAAGAAGGTAACATGTATGGAATGTGAAAAAATATTCATAACTCATTTAACATATTTAAAACATGGCCTTCTGAAAACAAAAAGAAGTGGCTGATCGCTGTGTTGTATAAGCAACGTTTACATAATTAAGGTAATTCAGACCGACAAACATATGAATCAGATCTGCTACATTTCAGCAAGGGCTTATCAGTGTAGCTAATCACTGGTTACAGTAAACACCTCATAAAAACCCAGGAACCTGCTATGCTGACCAACTAGCCTCACATCAATTGCCAGATGTTATATTTGAGAATTAATTGACCTATACTTGTACAATATAACTGGAGAGAAAATTTATTTATGAGATTCATTTGCTTATGCCAAGAAAGAAATTTTCTGGTGTTGCTCTTTTTGTTCTACTTAAAATGTATAATTGTTGCTGCTAAATCTCCTAAAATAAGGGAGACATCTTTAAAATTCAGAGATATCTTCGTAAATAAGAAGATATCTTTCTTTTACAGAAATATCTCTCATATTTTGAAAGATATCTCCCAATACTTTAGATATATCTTTCAAAGTAAAAGAGATATCTTACAATGTAATAGAGATATATCTGTATCACGCAAACATATCATATCTTCTACATAAAAATATATCTCTGAGAAAGATATATCTGTTTAGAATAAAATACCTCTGTTAATAAGAGAGATGTCTCTAAAAAATGGAAATATATCTCTCAAACGTGTTAAGAAGATATCCCTGTAAGTAAAATAGACATATTTTGAGGTTCAGGAGATACTTTTGTGTGGTACAAAGATATCTCTCAGCGTGAAAGAGATCTCTGTTATGATGAAAGATAACTCTATGATATAAGAGATATATCTCTTCTACTATTTAATCAAAACAGACATATATATCTAATTTCATACAGATATCTCCTAAAATAGGAGAGATATCTCTGTTAATTGTTGTAGCTCTTGGCCTTACTGCAAACACTCTTTTGTGTAAAAAATAAAATCCTTGACTTGTCAAATAATGATTAATGAAATGGAAAAAGAATTGTTAACATTTACTAGAAAAACACTGAATTAATCATGTTTAAAAAAGAAATATATCTTATACTTAGTTACTTGTATTATAAGTTCAGTTAAGACCCATTGTACTTTCCTATTCAATTATATTTTAATATAATTTATAATTAGTATACTACTGCATGCAATGCTCTAACAGGCTGCTTAGATTGACCCTGTAGAGATGTTTGCGGCTATTAATGTCAGATTAGGTGGTGTTAAGGTCATTTATCAGAGAGGTGTTTATTGATACAATTCCATGCTGATGATTACCTGGCAGATAAAAAATCTAGGGAAATAAGGGCTTTTGGCATATATAATACATAATATGTTTGTTGGTCTGAATTGCGTTGCATTGTTGAACAAAAGAACCAAAACTACCATTAACATTAATATATAATTATATAATAAATTGTAGATACTCTTTAGATTATATTATACACCTAGGTTGCAACGGTGAGCCACATGCGTGACCAATTGTACTGCCAGGATGATGTGCCTGACTCACCGTTATGTTATAAATGGAATTTATTTTTTACATTCTTATTATTACTTGCGGGAGCATCGAAAAAGTTCTTTTGAGTGACAGTTCGGAATTTGTCCTCTCCGTAAAAGTTACATTTATTAAAGAATAAGTTTTAAAAATGGTAGTACATGTATCATATGCATAAAAGTCCATTTTAAAGTGTTCGGCTGGTATTTTCTATTTTAGCCTTCTATCAACATGTATAACAATATCTTTTTTTAGTTTACTCTATTGTGAAATGCAAAAGAGGAGTCAATGGCGAATTAATTGTGTTGCTAAATGAATCACAATTGATGTCAATATAAACATGACTCTAGTTTTTGTGTAATGTGAAATATTCCATGCGTAAATTAGTTTTGGGCTGAATTAATGTAATCCACAAACCTATCTATGGTCGCATTCGGAACACGATGATGTCCCTAAAATGTCAAATGAATAATATGTTGTACGTAATGTTGTCCGTAGGTAGCACGCTACTTTTCTTGTTAGTTATTTAAGATGCAGTTTCAATTTCACGAGTTGTACTTCACACGTATGTTTATAAAATACTTATTGTATTCTACTGTGATAGTTTAAGGAGATAAAATTAAAATTATTCTATAACAACATCTGATTAAATAAATTGGAAAAAAATACGTATATGTGTGTAGCAAGATTCTGGCATTAATTGGTTTCTTGACTTTTGATGATCGGCTTATTTGTGGGAAATATATCTTTTAAAGGCGCAGATGGCACTTCGAACTTACTGATCGAATACAAAAACAGAATTTATTGATAGAATAGGGATATAACTATGTCGTTCTATTTACTCAAAACAGTTTTAATGTATGCATATCTTTCGTATTATAGTGATTTTGTTATGAAACACCTTGCCAGAAAGCCTTTTCTATTTGTGTTTTAGATATCATTGGCACTGCGCTTTAAATTTAACTTGTATTTTCTATTTTATAAAGTTTTGAATGCAATTCAGTTGAAATTTATTCGTGCATACATGTAAGATCTTTATGATAATGTACATAATATTGTTAAAAATAATACATACAAAACATAGAAATAATGGCTTCCTTCTCAATCCTAATAGTCATGTTTGGTGCATGTACTATGAACCATATACAACTTTATTTGTTGCTGAATTTCTTAATGGTGTGTCACACGTCATTATACTAGTCCTGGGATTCGTCAAGTATAAATCTGATAACTTGACTTTGAGTGATCTGTAACCGGCACTGGAGTGACTTAGTTTAGCCAGAATACCAATACGAGCAAGAATTATTAAAGTAACACAATGACTGTATTAAAGCACTAAGCAACGTTTTCTTTGTTTGAACGCAGGCATTGCTACAGTGTCTGTATAAAAATTCTAACCCGATAATTAACATTTTTAAGTAAAGAGACAAGTACATGTATGTGCACTCTATGTACAATACCCAAGCCTAGATTCTTAACACTCTTTTGGGAAGAAATTCATAACCGTAACAAACAACTTTGGTATAATTATTTTTCTTAATGTCCTTGCAGCCCATTCAGTTTTACCTAAAGTGCAAAGAACATAAATTTTATTGTCAACCAGTCATGTTGAACAATAACACATAACTCTGCCTAGTTTTTCTGAAATTTACTTTGGATCCTTGATGGCGTATGAAATAAGTTTGCAGTCTGAATCAATTCACATACGCATATCGTTACATAACAGAGAAAAAGTAATGGCTTAGGGTACTTCTATTGAGTCGTCAACAACTGCCCCTCTTTGGTACATACAAACCTGTGTTAACGTTTTCAAAGTAACAGTCAATTGTGCCGGTAATACATCTTTCTTGGACAGATAGGTGCTACAGCTACATGTACATACAGATACGTTTATGGGACTTGCATAATTCAAAACAATAATATAACTGTTTGGTTTAGATCATATGTACTGTTCGATTTCGTAAACAATGTGTTTATAAACATGGCTCATTTCATTTATTTTATGTATTAGGGAGTGAAGTATTGTTGTATATAAAGATCAATATATTTAGTATATCAATAGATTCATCACAACTTCACAACCAAAGACGTACTGGTACAGTGGTATAGGTGCTGGCTTCTTACGCTTGTATATCGCGGTTCAATCCCCGGACTGAGCAGTATTTAATTTTTCATTGTTAGCTCGACTTTTCTATGAAAAGGGGAGCTATCCTACTCGCCCCGGCGTCGGCGTCACACCATGGTTAGGTTTTTCGTACCACCCCACTTTATTTCAAAAGTATTAGAGGTATGGCTTTGAAACTTACCATACTTGTTTACCATCATAACCTCCATCTACAGACAAGAGTACATAACTCTGTCAAGGTTTTTGACAGAATAATGGCCCTTTTTTACTTAGAAAGTGTATTGAGCTTGGTTAAGTTTTTCGTACCACCTCACTTTATTTCAAAACCATTTGAGGTTTTGCTTTGAAACTAACCATACTTGTTTACCATAACGACATTCATCAACAGACAAGAGGACATAACTTTGTCAAGGTTTTTGACAGAATTATGCCCCTTTTTGACTTAGAAAATACATTGAATATGGGTAAAATCCACTTATTGCCTTAACCCTTTGAGATATTGCTTTGAAACTTTTAATGCTATTTCACATCATTACCCCCATCTGTACGCAAGAGAAGGTAACTCTGTCAGGGATTTGTTTAAAAATTAAGGCATTTTATCGACTTAGAATCTTGGTTAAGTTTTTCGTACCAGTCCACTTTTTGACTGAACTGTTTGAGATATTAATTTGAAAGTTGGAATACTTGTTTACCATCATGATTCCCAAACATGGGCAGGAGAAGGTAATTCTGTCAAGGATTTATTTGAATTATGGCCCTTTTTGACTTAGAAATTCAGTTAAAATTTTCATTCTTGTCCACTTGTTAACTTAACAATTTGAGATATTACTTTGAAAGTTGGAGTACTTATGTACCATCGTAAGACCTATTTGTAAGCAAAAGAAGATAACTCTGTGAAAAGTTAAGCATGCAAGGTACTTTCATGCACATATCTCAGTAACCATTTATGGTAGTTTATCAAACTTAGCAATGTTCAAGGGTACATTTTGTATCAAAAATAAAATATATAGTGAGAGATTTTGACTTTGTTTATGATTCAACTTTCCGAGTTCATACTTAATAGTTAGCGGAATGTTGTTTTGCTATTGCACTGATAAAAGATCTGTTTTATTAGCAAGCATCCACAATAGTCAAGCGTGCTGTCTTATGGACAGCTTTTGTTTTATTCGTGTTTATAGTCTCTTTATGGACAACACATAACGTCGACACAAACACGGCAAAATATACGTCATTTCAGTTACGTTACTTTTTCTGGTTTATCTTAACTTGTTGTTGGTTTTTCGTTAAAGCAATATAATGAATTCAAGCTAGAAATGCCAGTATTCGCGTGACATTCTTTGATCTGAAGATCTTCCGTTTTAAAAGTTAGGTTAGATGTGATGTACCGCCCTCTTCTCTTATAAAAGAGAAGATGGCAATTTAAGTGGTTGTATGTTGCCATCGGTACCATACTACAGGACAATTTACGCCGACATTTCTTTTGCTGATAAAATATGACTTAATGAAAAGGAATTGACTTCAGCAAGAAAAAAGCGAAGAAAAAAATATTTAGTCATACTAGGGCTCGAACTAGCAACTTTAAGTAACACAGTACAATGTTATACGCTCAAATATCTATTTTAAAAGTACAAAAACACGTATGACCTAGAAATCGAACTGTACGTGCATATACTGATTACCCACCGCGTCATTTACGATGGTACAGCGGCGACGTCTGGTCGGCGCTGCAATCGCTTGGTAACAGGTTATTGAATAAAAATTTTAGATGTAGAAATTCACTTTAATTAGAAAACATTGTGTTGAAGATAAGCATGCCTTGTAGAATCAATGACAAACAAAAGCAGTTATAGCAAAAAGCGCTAAAATAAAACCAATCGAAAAAAAACTATTATTGTTGTACTTATACCGTTTAAGCACTTACTCACAAATTCATAACAAAAAGTCTTAAATGAGTATTTAAAACTGGTATGAAATTAAAGGTAAACTAGAATTGTGTCCAAAGGACACGGATGCCCCCACTGTGCAGATGTGCTCATAAACAAGAGCAAGCATATCTGTATGTAAGATTTTTATGTGGAACTTTTTCATTCCACTGTTTCATTTCTGTACATATACCTAAAATGATCTACAGGTAACCTTATGTACATGTTAAATTAAATTACAAATGTAAAATTTATATGTTCAATTATTTATATGGTATATAGTGAAAAAATCAACAAAGGGCCATAATTCTGTTAAATTTGGTCGCAACAAATTTATATGGTATATAGTGAAAAAATCAACAAAGGGCCATAATTCTGTTAAATTTGGTCGCAACAAAAATTTCTTCCTTTACTACCATCTACACATTAAAGCTGTTCATCCCTGGAAGTTTAAGCAAAATCTGCCATCCGGTTTAAGAGGAGTTGCGTTCACAATATTTCTATATGGTATATAGTGAAAAACTTAACAAAGGGCCATAATTCTGTTAAATTTGGTCGCAACAAAAATTCCTTCCTTTACTACCATCTACACATTAAGGTTGTTCATCCCTGGAAGTTTAAGCAAAATCTGCCAACCAGTTTAAGAGGAGTTGCGTTCACAAAATTTCTATATGGTATATAGTGAAAAAATCAACAAAGGGCCATAATTCCGTTA
>JAFMSR010000009.1:44204783-44244012 GCA_022818135.1 Saxidomus purpurata | reverse complement strand
TACAACTATTAAAACAATATTACACTAAATATCTCCTGACTTAACAATTTTTTTTTGTCAGAGTATTATCCAACATTTAACATAAAATTGAGAGATTTTGGGTGTTTTTTATATTCACACAAATATAGTGACCTTAGAAGAATGCCCAGTGTAACAAAACTAAGTGATAGATGTACAAAAAAATTTCAAAAGTTGTTAGCATAGATAGTTCTTTCAAAAAATAGAAAACACAGAAAATGTGATTTTTCCTAATTTGGCCTCATTTTCTCAGGCATGGTCACAATTATAGTGTCTACTGTTGTGTAAACAGTTGTTGTTGGTACCGATTTTATGCTTGAATTAAAGTAAAGTATCTCTAACTATAAAACGTTTTCTGTTATATTATATTTTCTGGTTAAGAGCACAATTTTTTACAGAAAATGTTATAAATAGTTGTTTGTCAATACAACTTAATATCGTATACCTGTCATAAATACTTAATCCTGATTGGCCGATAGCGCTCACGTGCCGAGTCTGCAAAAGTATGTGTAGACCTGGAAATTATGTGTAGACCTGCACGGATTTTAAGACGTCATTTCTGTTATATTTTCGTATGATTTTCACTACTCTTTCTGAGGTATACGATATAATGATTATAGACTAATGTTTCGGTCAATACATAGTTTTGCGGACCTGTTAAAAATATATTGACTTCGTCCTCGGTCAATATCACTTTTAACAGGTCCGCAAAACTATGTATTGACCTCAAAATTAGTCTATAATTGTATAATGTTGCACTGTCTATTTATCTTAAAACGCTTACATCTATATTTTCTATTATCTCCCTTTATTTTTGCATTATATAACAGAAAAGTGGGTTTTCAATGTACTGTATATCAGTATATTTTTGTTGCTAATTTATTTGTCGAATTCACCTCAAGTAGATCTTTTTTTACAAGTTTAAAACCAATCACGCAAGAGGTTAATAAAATATGTGCATCAAATAGTCTACACGCAAAACTGGAAACAAAATGTGTAAGTTCCAGTCATGGCTCATCATTTGACAACAATTCAGACAAGGGTTATCTGAAGTCAGTGGAGCGGTGGTGTAGAGGTTAAGGTGTCGGCCGCTCATCCCGGAGGTTGCGGGTTCGAGCCCCACTTTGGTCATGACCGTACTTCCTCATATGACACCAGTACTGGTTTTTCCAGGAAGCGGACTCAAGAGTGACTCGATAAGCTACAAGCTTTCTTCACAATCCAGCTAAAACAAGAGGGCCATGATGGCCCTATATCGCTCACCTGACTACCATTGGCTATAATACAAGGGAAGAAGATTTCTTTAAGTTTTCCCTATATAAGCCTATGTAAAACTAAGTGACCCCCCGTGCAGGGTCAATTTTGACCCGGGGGTCATAATTTGAACAATCTTGGTAGAGGTCCACTAGCCAATGCTACGTGCCAAATATCTAAGCTCTAGGCCTTGTGGTTTCAGAGAAGAAGATTTTTAAAGTTTTTCCTATATAAGCCTATGTAAAACTAAGTGACTCCCCCTACAGGGTCAATTTTGACCCCGGGGTCATAATTTGAACAATCTTGGTAAAGGTCCACTAGATAATGCTACATACCAAATATCTAAGCTCTAGGCCTTGTGGTTTCAGAGAAGAAGATTTTTAAAGTTTTTCCTATATAAAGCCTATGCAATACTAAGTGACCATCCGCACGGGGTCAATTTTGATCCAAGGGTTATAATTTGAACAATCTTGGTAGAGGTCCACTAGACAATGCTACATGCCAAATATCTAAGCTCTAGGCCTTGTGGTTTCAGAGAAGAAGATTTTTAAAGTTTTTCCTATATAAAGCCTATGCAAAACTAAGTGACCACCCGCTCGGGGTCAATTTTGACCTGGGGGTCATTATTTGAACAATCTTGGTAGAGGTCCACTAGACAATGCTACATGCCAAATATCTAAGCTCTAGGCCTTGTGGTTTAAGAGAAGAAGATTTTTTAAGTTTTTCCTATTTGTTGCCATAGCTACCAGAGTTCTGCATGGAATGGAATTCTTTGAACAACTTTGATAGAGCTTCATGCAAGGAACATCCCTGCAAAGTTTCATCAACATTGGCCCAGTGGTTTCAGAGATGTCGTTTGAAGGAAATGGTGGACGGACGGACGTACGACGGACGCCGGACGGAATGCGATCCTAATAGCTCACTCTGGCACTTTGTGCCAGGTGAGCTAATAAATTAGAATAAACTAAAGTCAGTGTCTGATATCTCGGGGACTTTACTCAAGTTTCAATCAATCTCATTAGGAACTTCATGAACAATAAGTCTACCAAGTCACAGGATCTTGGGACTAACCCTTTTTCAGTTATTGATCGGAAACAATTTTGCACTAGATGTCACTGCGACCTTGTCTTTTGACCAATTTACCCCCAAAACGATCAGGTCTTTCATGGGTCATGGCTGATAAGCCTACGAAGGACCAACAGTTCTTCAGTTATTGAAAGGAAACTATTAACCAAGGACAGACATACATGACAAAAACTTTAATTTCTCCTCCACATTCCCGGGGGAGGGGGAGACAAATGTGTACAGACAGGGCGGATAGTAAACATATCTTACCTCTAGTGTACCGGATTTTTTACTTATATCACATTTTGAAGACAGTTTTATTGAAATGATGACAAAATAAAAAGTTCCAAAATATATTTATTTTCGCTATATACATTATTCCATTTTTACAACACATACAATTGTTTGCTAAAACATGTTTTCAACATGTCATAATAAGCTTATTTTGGCATTGTAATTATCATTAATATATACATGTACACACATTGGTACACATTTTACATAAACATGTACCTTAACTTAATTGAAAGCAAATACAGCAAACATGTATATATATATTTAGAACATAAGTCACAATAACCACGGAAAATCATATTTTGATAGCAATCTCAACTTTTAGAATTTTGAAACACTTTAAAAATGTCTTGATCATTCAAGTCTTTTGACAAAGGAAAATTATTTTCATTTCATTCATTAAACAATTTAAATATAAAACAGATTTTTCCCACAGCACCTTCTTATTGATCTGAAAGTTGATAGTGTTTATTTCTTAACAAAATTGTCTCTAGTATAATTATGGAAGTTATTTCTTCTTGAAATATAGAAAATACTTTATTCTTTCCATGTTTTATTGTCACTCAAATACTTCTGATTACATGTTCTACTATGTATAAGGAATGCAATTTAACACAATAAAACTTCACATGAAGATACAAAATATATAATAACCAAGACATCACAGTGACAGTGAAATAAACAACTGAAAACTAATCTAACCTAATCACTCATTTAAGAATGTATTGCACAACAATGTAATACCCGTACTGTAAAAAATATCTAGAAGAAACTATTACATAAACATCCATTAAATATACATTTTTCAATAATAACTTATATACATCATACTCTGTCTCATTGTATTCAAAACTGAAGAGAATTTATATAGTTGTTTATCACCATTAACCTTATTCAGTTAAACAATCACTTTGTTATTTATAGTGATACAATGTACTATACATTTTAAAAATCTATAATACATAATGCTATTGTTTCCTTTGTCTGACCTTTTTACAGGTTTTCTGAATTGCTACAAATTTTATACAAGAGGGCCGTTTTGGTCCTACATTGCTCAACCTTATCTAAGGATGTCACATGTTGCTTAACAGAGTCAGAAGTTGTTATGTCACTGATTGCTAGGGAAAGTTGCCAAGATACAGTACCCAAACCCATTTTCTCAACTTTTGGATATATTTACTCAAAACATATTACATGCACGGTCTAAACAAGTGCTGCTAAATACAGTATGTGGTCACAGCTTTGACAAATACAGGACTGATGAAGTCCACAATGGAATTTTATTTATTGTGCAGATATGGGTTAATATGCAAGGTCACTATTACCTTTCCCCTTGACTTATTAAGCTAAGTTATTAAATGGAAACCAGTTTTGCAGTTTAAGATTGCAGTGATATTGACCTTTGACTTTCTGAATAAAACATCATACCATTAATATGATCATGAACAATCTGCAGAAAAAACCTAATGATTTGTGCAAAAACATTTTTGAAAATACTGATGTGAAAAAATGTTGGTTTACCGGCAGGTGGACAGATTGCAGACATTTTTCAAATAATTTTGATATCCATGACATCCAACTGTCTGTAAAATAATCTTATTTATTTTATGTTTCTCCTTGGTTTATTGAAATATAACGGTGGATTATATTTCTATAAACTCACTGCCCACACAGTGAAAATTATCAAAATCTGTTACCCGGATTAACGTCAAAAAGTAAACCGAGCGTAATGAATGCCGGAAACCATAATATGAAGATGACGTTTTCAACGATTTTTTTCTCAACAAAAGTAGAGTTTGGGACATAAAACAAACAGAAAAATTGTTGGTATCGGTGTCATATCACGATAATTTCACTTGTGAACACCAAAAGTAGTTATTTTCAATTGTGGCTGTGCCACTCGTGAAAATATTCACTTTTGGTGCTCACTCGGTGAAATTATAACGTGATCTTACACTGAAAACAACAATCATCCTCTATATCATTTCATTGCACTCTTGATAGATTACATGTATTAACTATGTAATAAAGTTCAAAACTGACTATACAGTGAGGTTCAAAACTGGCGTGCCATTAAAAGCAAAACGGACTATACAGTGAAGTTCAAAACTGGCATGTCATCAAAAGCAAAACTGACACACTTTTTAGAGCATACAAAATGGCAAAAACCATGTTTACTGTGGTTTGCAACGTATGTCATGAGAAAATGATGCCAACTGAGAAAAGTTCACATTTTCAGTTTTACTTTTTTAAAGAAATTATGTTTCATAAATGCATACTAAATATATCAAAATCTGTCATAGATCACTTTACTACATGTATATCTAAAATGAATACACCAAAACCTTTCTGCATGAGAGAACACTTTACACCACACTTAGATATAAACAGTCTTTGACAAGAGGGCCAGGACTGCCCTATATCGCTCACCTGGCTACCATTGGCTATAACGTAAGGTCAACAATAGAAGAAGGGGTACTTTTTATACCCTATTTGAACAATATTCATAGATATCCACTTCATAATGCTACATTCAAAATATCTATGTTCTGGACTTCGTGGTTCTAAACAAGATGAGTTCTGAAGTTTTTCCAATGTAAAATCAAGTGACCTCCGGGTGGGGTCAATTTTGATCCGGGGGTCATGATTTGAACACACTTGGAAGAGGTCCACTAGGCAATGCTACATGCTAAGTATCCTATTCTTAATAGACTTTTAAAGTGTTTCCCTTCTGTTGCCATGGTTACCAGAGTTCTGCATTGAACTGAATTATTTTAACAATACATAGGACTACATGTAAAAAACATCCCTGCCAAGTTTCAAAAACATTGGCTAAATGGTTTAAAAGGAGATGTCGTTTGAAGGAAAATGTAAAAGGGCGACGTACGATGGAAGGTGAGCGACCCTAGTAGCCCGCTCGGGCACTAAGTTTTAACCAACAAATACAACTAGTTATTTGTACATGCATCAGTGTATTAAACCTTTATTCATTTCATATCTGACCGAATGTTTAATAACAAGGCATAAGTTGGTGTAAATGCAGTCAGGAGTTATCTAACCCGATTGTTTGATACCCCTGATATCAATCCCATCTGTGATTTACTGAGATGTGGGTATGATAGTGCCATGATCTATTCAATCTAAAACAATGTTGACATAAAACTTTCTTTTGAATTCAAGTTATTTCGGCAATATCTTTGAAAAAAGTTGCACTATATTTCTAACATGTACATCAATTTAAGAAGCAAAATAAGGAAGATTTTTGTACAAATAAAGATCATTTCTGCCGGTAAGACAGTAAGAGCTACTTGTAATTGTGTTCCTAGGACTTTAACAAGATTTTCCAAGTCAAACAAGGGTCATAATCTAAGTTTAATCCCGTAGGAGTTATCTGACTTTAATATAAGACACCACTGATGACAATAATGAAGTTTCAAATCAATCCCATAAGTGGTTACTGAAAAATGTGTATCATAGTACCTTGCATACAAAACTTTTACCAAAATTTCTCAGTTTTACAAGGGCCATAATTTATTATAAGTGCAGTCATGTGTTATCTAACCTGATTATTTGATACATATACCCCTAAAGACAACATTAAAATCATGTGATTACTATGTGCCCAAGCCACCTTCTAGCAAATTTATAAAAAAAATAACAATTTAAATTTAACCTATCACTAAATGTGATTAATACCCCCGTACCCCCCGAAAGACTGCTTTATAAACTGAGGAAGTTTGTAGTAACAGAATACTTTGCAAACAAACAACTAAAATAAAGATATTGTTCTTGGCAATAACTCTGTAATTACTCAAGATAGAGTTATGGTTCTTGTACACTGCACTTCCTCTCATATTGCTGAACTGTTGTATGAAGTTGTATTGCATTCCAACTAAAAATGGGCAATAACTCTATTGAGTCAAGATAGAGTTATGGTTCCTGTGTACTGCACTTCCTTTCAATGTACTTGACCATTGTATAAAGTTAAATTGAATTCCAACCGATAGTTTTCAAGTAATGCTCCAGACAAGGAAAAGTAACAAAGGGCAATTACTCTGTAATTACTACAGAAAGAGTTACGGTTCTTAAACACTGCACCTTCTCTCATTGTGCTAGACCATTGCATGAAGTTGTATTGAATTCCAACCAGTAATTTTCAAGTAATATCCCGGACAAGGAAAAGTAACCAAGGGCAATAACTCTGTAATTACTCAAGAAAGAGTTATGGTTCCTGTGCACTGCACTTCCTCTCAATGTACTTGACCATTGTATGAAGTTGTATTGAATTCCAACCGGTAGTTTTCAAGTTATGCTCCGGACAAGGACAAAATAAAAATGGGCAAGAACTCATTACTAATGTAATTACTCAAGATAGAGTTATGGTTCTTGTACACTGCACTTCCTCTTACTGTGCTAGACCATTGTATGAAGTTGTATTGAATTCCAACTACAGTCACACCTGTGAACAAAGACCACTGTCAGGAAGCTACAAATATGGTCTTTGCTTGCAGGTGGTCTTTATTCACAGGTGTGTCTACTGTATATGAATAGTGCAAGGTGATCTCCCTATTGGTCTTTATTCTAAGGGTGGTCTCTATTCGGGGGTGGTCTTTAACACAAGTTTGACTGTACTAGTTTTCAAAATATGCTCCGGACAAGGAAAATGCAACAGACCACCTGACCAACTGACCGACCGACCAACCACTGGGTGACTCCTATATTTAATTTTCTTTTTTCAGTTTCCTCCCACTAGTGTACTTTAAGTTTGAAGTTTCACCTTTGTAAAAATTATATGATAATGATATACACTTATTAGAATTAAAACAACATGATTTTTAAAGTCCCATTAGCTCCTTAGATACTCATATATAGAAAATCATAGTGACACAACTGTGTTCTATTTAACCTAAACAATTTTTAAGTATACATTTCTTTAATCTTTTGATGTTTCTTCATGAAAAACAGATTGCAGAACATGTTTCTTGTGTTTGACAATATCACTGAAAATAAACTGCATTATATCAATAACATAAAATACAGTCAAACCTGTGTTAAAGACCACCTCTGAATAAAGACCACCCTGCAAAAAAGGGAGATCACAAAGCAATATTCATGCTTCACATTAATGGTCTTTGTTCACAGGTTTGACTGTACTTTCATTGGGAATGTTGTTCAAATAAATAACGGTAAATTTCGCCGGTAAGAAATCTTCCTTTGTAATATAAGAGCTACAAGTAATTTCACATCCAAAATGCTAATGGGACTTTAATATAAATAAAACAAAGAATATCTTACATGTAACATGATTTGTTCATAATTGTGCAACACATACTATTCATATATATAACGGCATTGTTTTAGAAACGCTTACACAGAACAGACCAGTAACACACGCGGCATATTCTTTTACAAAATCAAAATCAAGTTTTTTGCATGAAGCACTTTTCTCTCTACGGCTGTATTCCATTTTTGGTACAACTGACTTAAGACAACAACTGATCTTTAATATACTGTCTAGATTGCAGCATCCATTATTGGTGTTTTGGGAAGTTCAAGCAAATACTTCATGATTTCAACATCTTTCATTAGAAATTAATTTTTATTATTTCACAGCTGGCTGAATCGTTGATTGTGGCAATGCGGAATTCAGTAAAATAAGTCACTTTATGATGTTAACTCGCTCTGCAACATGAAACATCTCCACAGACAATGTAGACCTGAAGTAAATGTAAAATAATATCAAATTTCTAAATCTGTACAAAGTACTCATGTTTCTTTACGGTACATTCTTGTAAGACCTTGATCATCAAGTATTGTCAAGTACCGTAAGGCCAAAGAGAAAAATATGTATGTTTCCAATCTCCTTGTCCAGAGATATAGTCGGTTTGTTGGCAGGTTTTGTTTTCATTATTATCTTTTCTTATTCTAGCTCTAAAAACACTTGAAAATAAATTGATCTGTTTGAGCATTTCCTTATAAAAATAGTTTGAGGTTTGCAGTAAAAAGTGAAAAGTTGGTCTGGAGACCGGAACACACATATTAGTTGGCCTAAAACAAAATTAATTACATGTACACTAAAGTAGCATATGAACATTCTTGTCAAAATGGAAATGTAACAAGTGAAGTATTGTTACAATGCTTTCAAAATTAAACCGGTTTTCTCTGTTATTGATTTAAAACTCAAATATATGATCAATCGAAATCTGTCAATATGTTTTAAGGAATAAAAGATTTAAAATCAACCACACCAATTGTCAGATTGTTAACTGCATTTGGTTAAATACACTACAGATGATATTCAATAACGTTCGACAGTAAATTCTCGAAAATGGAATTTAAGCGAGCATAAACATATTCAAAACCTGCTTTTTGTGTTTCAATTATTTTCTGAGAAAAGTATTTGCCCCTAACTTATATGTTATTTAAGCTTTGACTTCAAACATTTATTTTAAAGCTTCCATTTTGAGAGTTGAATGTCAAACTTGTGTAAGTGCATAAAACATATGAAATAAGTAGCACTTTACGTACATTACACAATGCTAAATGAGGCGGTCTCCAATACCATGGTTAACCATTGATAAATGATGGTCAACCATGGATACTGAGATATATACTTGAACATGGTTTAACAATTTTATTAAATGTCACCATGATCAGTTTTACCACAGTCAAAAGATTCATGGTCAAGTATGGTTGACAATGGTCAGATATGTCACCATGATCAGTTTTACCACAGTCAAAAGATTCATTGTCAAGTATGGTTGATAATGGTCAGATATGACCATGGTACAGAACAACCATGGTTGTATGGACCTGATCAACCATGGTAGGAGATAGTTAACCGTAGCCGCAGAATCACTCAGGTTGTTGCTATTGTAAAAAATATATGTTTTTCTAAGCTCTAGGGAATAAATTCGAGTTAAAAAGCAAAATGTTGACATACAGTTGCAAAAAGATTCTAACTCACAGCATGTTTTGGCAAACATTTATATTTTGCCAAAAAACTCACAAGTTATAGAAATGAATATAAAGTTTTTAAACATTTCTAAAAAAATAATTTTTAGTATTTAGTATCATTTTCTAGGATACAACAGATGAACCAATGAACCTTCAACCATGGTTGACTGGTCTACACAACCATGGTTGACTATGGTTTACACAACCATGGTTGACTATGGTCTACACAACCATGGTTGTAGATGGTTATAATTTATAGTTGAAGACTCTTATATTGACTTATAGTTTGGTTAACCATCTCCAACCAGTGACACAGGATATTGTTTAATCAATAGTTACTAACAGTCAGTTTTGATCAATAATGGCTGACAATGGTCGGAACAGAATATTGCACTGTTTAACCATAGTCACTGTCAATGATAATGGTATGTACCATGGTCAGCATAAACAACCATGGTTGACTGTATTGTGTGATTAAAGTTCAGTTGTTAAAAAAGGTAGACGATAGTTGGACTATAGGCTGACCATTGTTCAACCATGGTTCAACTATGGTGACAATCATTGCAGTGGCCAATCATGGTCATAATTTGCAGTAGACTGATTCAGTCCTTGATTTGGTTAAATAACAAAGTGGGACAATTACAAGACATGCCAAATATCAAAAGATTAAAGACAAAAATTATTACTAATGCAATACACACCTCAGAATCCATTTTGTGTAATGGCCTTTGATATTCTGTGTATAATCTTTGTTATCACCCATGGAGATCATTCACGGCAAGATTAGCTTCCATAAAGAATTATAGAAAGTGCATGTGCAGTTGGTACAGCCTGAAAAAAGCAATTGTTCTGTGTAATTTAAATAATCTCTTATTCCGACACTTCTGTGCCCCTCCTACATGTATTACTCTTGTATAAGTAAGTTATGCTGTCTTTCCAGTTACATTGTACAGTAAGCCTTTAATATATGGAGGTTTCTTTTAATGCTAAGATAATGTGGCTTTTAGAATTAGCAGTATTTTATTTGTAAATATGTCACCAGAGAAAAGTGCTTCACAATAAGGCAAATAACAAGAGCTGTCAGTAGGACAGCGTGCTCGACTTTTTTGCGCTTGCCAATAAAACAAAACTTTGACAGTTAAGGGCACACAAGACTTTAACTAGGAATTTCTAAGTACAAATCAAGAATATTTTTCACAGAGTTATCTGCTTTTGCTTACAGATAGGTCTTACGATGGTACATAAGTACTCCAACTTTCAAAGTAATATCTCAAATGGTTAAGTTAACAAGTGGACAAGAATGAAAATTTTAACTGAGTTTCTAAGTCAAAAAGGGCCATAATTCAAATAAAATGCTTGACAGAATTACCTTCTCCTGCCCATGTTTGGGAATCATGATGGTAAACAAGTATTCCAACTTTCAAATTAATATCTCAAACAGTTCAGTCAAAAAGGGACTGGTACGAAAAACTTAACCAAGATTGTAAGTCGATAAAAGGCCTTAATTTTTAAAACAAATCCCTGACAGAGTTACCTTCTCTTGCGTACAGATGGGGGTAATGATGTGAAATAGCATTAAAAGTTTCAAAGCAATATCTCAAAGGGTTAAGGCAATAAGTGGATTTTACCCATATTCAATGTATTTTCTAAGTCAAAAAGGGCATAATTCTGTCAAAAACCTTGACAGAGTTATGTCCTCTTGTCTGTTGATGAAGGTCGTGATGGTAAACAAGTATGGTTAGTTTCAAAGCAATACCTCCAATGGTTTTGAAATAAAGTGAGGTGGTATGAAAAACTTAACCAAGCTCAATACACTTTCTAAGTAAAAAAGGGCCATAATTCTGTCAAAAACCTTGACAGAGTTATGTACTCTTGTCTGTAGATGGAGGTTATGATGGTTAACAAGTATGGTAAGTTTCAAAGCCATACCTCTAATACTTTTGAAATAAAGTGGGGTGGTACGAAAAACTTAACCAAGGTGTGATGCCAACGCCGACGCCGCGGCGAGTAGGATAGCTCCCCTTTTCATAGAAAAGTCGAGCTAAAAACCGAAATGTTTTCAATAAAGGGTTATAATGCATGTCAGCAAACCACAGCAATAACTTTGTACCATTGTACCCCCTGATGCCTCTTTACTCTTTTGAAAGTAGCTTCAAGCTGTTGGACACAATAAACCATATATGAGTAATGGACGCCGGTAGTTACAGTTGATTTTTGGACAATATGTAAGAAGTTTCAAGAATTCCATCTAAATTATTCCAGCCAAAACTATATCACTGCACAACATGCAATTTAAAGCTTGATAGTTGGCACTCATGTGCAATGTCAGTGATTGCTGAGAAATTCAGCCTTCTCCCAAAATCCCATTTAAATCAATGTACAATATATGTACATGTATGAATTATTCAAAGGGAACTAATCCATTAAAGTAGGTTAGTGTAGGTAAAGGTCAGTCAATATTAAGCTATAATTCATAATTAATTCATTAATTTTATCATGCTATACAATTACTTGAAATAAAAGTTGACCTTAAACATTTTTAAAAGTTCAATATATCTCAAAAAGTGGAACAAATTTTGTCTGCGAACAGACATGCGTGATGATAACCAGGATTATAAGCATTAATGCAAGAGTTATGGGACTTGAAGCTGCTCGTTCATAGTAATGGCTAGAATCAATAACAGTCTTGTCAAGTAAAAATCTAGGTATCAATTTGAGAAAATCTGTTAAATGTTGGTAAGCTTGGTTTTATTACACCGCTACACTATATCAAAATTTGTTTGTAACGCTTTATAATCATGATAATTGGTAATTTATAATTTCAAATATACATAATACTTTACAGGAATTTATAGTGGAACATTTTTATCTATGATAGTTTGAAGCACTTTATGTTTTCACAAAAATCTGAGAGCGAGCAGCTTTAACATTAAACATTGTTAAATTTTGATTGATTGAATAAATGAATGAATGAATGAATATACAATTTACCGTAACTAACCTGCGATTAATGACTCTGATTATGGCTCCTTTAAACTGCTGTCAAAGAAGACATTTACTTACATGTATATTTCTACATGAAATAAATAGATACATAAATAAATAGATTTAGAAGTAGTTTAATAAATAAATTAATTAATTAAGGTAAGTAAATAAAAGCTCTTACACTTACCGGTGTCTAAAGCATGTGAAATGCGCAGCTTCTCGTCCCAAATCAACAATACAGTCCGACTGTAACTGACCGTCTCTGTCAACATGCACATATCCACTACAGTGACAACTGTCAAAACAAATTATTCTATTGTTAGTAGTGTAATTATCCTCAAATTTGAGATGAGCAACATAAATGTACAGCTAATCATCGTATAAATGGCTTGCGTGTTCTTTTTGTGGATCATCCAAGTTACTCGTTGCTATCTTCAGCGTCATCCGGTGTGCACCGCTTGTTCGGTACCCAGCTCCTGGGGGATATCTTGGGTCCCATTAACTCAATAAGCCGTACCCTTTTACTGCATGGACCGGTCCAAACCGCACATTCATTTTTCTCATGCCTTTTTAAATTACACTAAAACTTCTATTCACCTTTCTGGTAGAAATCTTCTATTTTCAAATAATTTTTAAAGTTTAAATTAAATTTTAACTAATTTTAAACAAATATTTTCAGCCACAAACAATTTTTTGTTTACAAACAACAAATTCAAACAGGAATTCTACATTCTAGACTGGTCACATGCATTTTGGGAGCTGTGTGTTCATTACACAAGCTCACTCGGCTAGATTTTAGCATTTTAACATGTTTAAAATTTGAATTGAAATAATTTTTTAATTTTTCATACTTAGTTCCTTATATTTTTAAATTGTCAACGTCAGCAATCTGTGTTACAAATTTTAGCTCAATAGAAGTAGTAACAAACTCACAGCTTCTGATTTTCTACTTTCACTTTCAGAACAGTCTCTATGATGTCCTACAACAACAATCCACACTATATTTTTTTGTCTGATCATGATCTACTTTAAGAAAATCCCATTTTGAACAGACACCCATTTTGCTAGATATTTCCTCTCGAACAGCATTTCCGAGCACCTCTTATATGCCACTTTTAAACTTCTGCTATTTGGTAAGTATTCAATGGATTTTTGTGAAATAAAGACTGAAATGTTTCCCAGACTTTGATGTTTCTTTTGAATTCAATTTGAAATCAGTAACTATAATTTCAAATGCCCAAATATGGAATTTAATGTGAAAAAAGATGCCTTTTGGGGTCAATTTCATGGTTAAAGACTGAAATTTTGGTTACTTTTTTAAAAAAAAATCTTTGAAACTGGACAATTTAGCTGCAATATGTTTTCTTAAGGTACTATGTTCTTATAAAGTCATTAAAAGATAGTTAAAAGTGCAATGAATAAAAAGCACAGAACTGTAAACAAACACCACTTGCTGAAAGAATATCATGAATATATATAGTGGTAGCAATCTGCCACCTACTTATACTTGTACAGATTACAGTAATGTGCTTTTCAACAACCATCAGTATTAGCCAGTGAAAGATGATGCCAGTGTTCTGGCACAAAGGTGTTACAACTGATGAATTTCTATTCATTGAAATACTGACTAAGAGTCCATTACTTTTGTGACTAAAGCAAGTCCAAAGTGAACAAGAGCTGACTCATGACAGCACGCTCGACTATTCGAAAGCTTGTCAGTTAAATAGGTATTTTTGTCTAAGAACAAGTGTACTGTGTAACTGTCTATAAGAATTAAGGTAAAACTTATGAAACTTGTTCAAAGACCTTTGTAAATGTACATTACGTGCAAAGCCTTACCCTGGATTCTGTAAGCCAACTTTGGGGGGGAATAATTTCAAAGAAACACATGACCTTGTATATTTGATCATGAATAACTTTGTAACGTTTCAAAATTGATGTGTATAAAATTGAAAAAGCATGACCACTGCATGCTGCATAACTATTCTATGACATTTCAAAAGTAAGCCATTTTGAGTATTTCCATATAATAGTCTGGTAAACACTGTGAAAAATTCTAAGTTAAAAAGGGGCATAAATCTGTCAAAAATCAAACACATTGGTGAAGATGTTGATAGTAAACATACCTTAAAGGTTTTAAGTTTCAAATCAATACCTTTGATAGTATTCAAGATATTTAACTCTATAAAAATCTTTAACTAAAAATTCTAAGTTAAATCTAACAAAACTCAAAACAGAGTTATGGGGATTGTTTCCTCAAGTGAAGATGTTAATGGTGGACACATAATTTGAGTTTCAATTCAATACCTTTGAAAGAATTCAAAATATTTGACTTTATAAAATCTTTTACCAAAAATTCTAAGTTAAAAAGGGCCATAAATCTGTCAAAAATCAAAACAGAGTTATGGGAATTGTTTCCACTAGTGTAAATATTGATGGTAAACATATATTTTGAGTTTCAAGTCAATACCTTTGATAGTATTCAAGATATTTAAATTTATAAAAATCTTTAACAAAAAATTGTAAGTAAAAAGGGGTATAAATCTGTCAAAAATCAAAACAGAGTTATGGGGATTGTTTCCTTAGGTGTATATATTCATGGTAGACACATAGTTTGAGTTTCAAGTCAATACCTTTGATAGTATGCAAGATATTTGACTTTATAAAAAACTTTAACCAAAAATTCTTAGTTAAAAAGGGGCATAAATCTGTCAAAAATCAAAACAGAGTTATGGGGATTGTTTCCTCAGGTGTAGATGTTGATGGCAAACATATAGTTTGAGTTTCAAGTTAATACCTTTGATAGTATTCAATATATTTGACTTTTTAAAAAACTTTAACCAACGCAGACGCCGACGCCGGGGCGAGTGCAATAGCCTCCTTATTCTTCGAAGAGTCGAGCTAAAAATGGTGAGGCGACATAATAAAACTAAGGAAGCGTCCGAGAGGCGACAGTCTGTTTTTTCAAGCCCGGTGCAAGATATTGTGAAATTAATCTAAAAAGTGTACCTTTTGAAGCACTGCATGATAGCAACAGGTCTACAGTACCAGTGTCCTTCTTCACATTTGCCAACTTGGAGGAGACACCCATAGACAAATAGAACCTTCCGCAAAGAGACCTAGAACATAATGAATTTAAAGGCAACCGTGTAATAAACATAGACAATAGACATAAATTATTAACATATAACCCAGGAGTACTCTAAAGCTAAGTGCAGATTAGTGGACTTAAGTTTCTGTCATACCTATGCCAGAAAACTCAACTGACACCCTGCGGCCAATGCCGAGCAGAAGAATCATAAGCCACAGTAGCCATAAAACTAACCAAAGAAGAAATATGTCCGTCTAGTGTACAGCAACACTTTTGATTATGACTTGAAACTAGCCGAAACAGCAACTTACAAAAACAAACAATACAAAAGTCTACCACTGGCAAATTAAGCATGTTCTACACTGCCCAGGCTATATATGGTCTGCACTGCTCATTCTAAAATTGGTAAATAAACTGAGCAACCCTCTGAACAGTTACACAAATTAAAGCCTGTAATGTAGTCTTGAATATTTAGTTTAATAAAGAAATCTTAAGAAATGGCAAAGTTATAGCAAAAATCTAAGTATAAAAAGGGGCATAACTCTGTCAAATTATGACCTTGACCTACAAAATTTTGCGGCATCATAACCTTATGTCATAAGCAATACAATTGTAAAGTTTGATGAAGAAAGCTCAAGAAATGGCAAAGTTATAGCCAACATTAAGTTTTTGTTACAAAATCTAAGTACATAAAGGGACATAACTCTGTCAAATATGACTTTGACCTACAAAATGTGGCGGCATGATGAACCTTTTGTCATAAGCAATACAATTGTAAAGTTTGATGAAGAAATTTTAAGAAATGGCAAAGTTATAGCCAACGTTATGTTTGTGTGACGGACGGACGGACGGACGGATAAAGCGATCCCTATGTATCGCCTTTTCTCTGAAAGGGCGACACAAAATGTTTTCCTTTTTCAGGCCCCTGTGACCCAGGTACCGGTACGCAAAATTGTAATATGCACAATTTAGAACTAGACTTCATAATGAGGAATGCTTCTTGAAAGTCTGATGAAAATCAGACAAGGCGTTTGGGAGATAAAGAGCAGACAAGGTTTTTTTCCAATTTCAGGCCCCTGTGACCTTGCCCTTTGACCCCAAATATAATATGCACAACTACACTGCATATTGATCATCACTATCAGTCTGATGCTTCCTTGAAAATTTGATGAAAATCCATTAAAAATTTTAAGGACAGATTTTTGAGATGAAGAACAGTTAATAGTTTCAAGTAACAGGCCCCTATGACCCTGGCCCTTTGACTGTATCAACCTAAATTGTAATATGTACAGCTAGTCTTTATACTGATGCTTTCCTTAAAAGTTTGATGAAAGTCCAACAAGAATTTTTACATGTCTCCCCTTGTCACTAGAAAACAATTGGACAACTGATTTCTAAAGGACAACTGTCATTGAATCTAAGCCTATTTTATCTGTTTATTGAAATAAATTCTAGGTCTTAATAATCTGACAACTGAATCTAATAAATAATAAAACAGTAAAATTAAATAAAACTTACCTGCAAAATCCATCCTCAATCCACATATTCAATCCAGAAACAATTTTAATTTTATTGGAAATATTCACTATCTCTACAAGTTTATGAAGTTATGTACACATATGCCGCGTGTATTACACTATGCCGTGTTATTCATTCAATCAACACATATGCCGCGTGTATAACAATATGCCGTGTTATTCATTCAATCAACACAAAGAGTACATATGTGTATCCAAGTCGTGTGTCAATAATGTTTGTTTTTAATCGCCATCTTTGATTGTTTCAAACCGAAACCAGTCCTCACTGTCCACAATGACCCTAAACTGTGACGATTGTTTGATTTCTTCTTTCACTGTAACAAACTCACTTTCTGGTGTTATATTGCAGTCCACTATATCTACTGTAACTGTTTGTGTAAGTTGTTGTAGCACGGTTACTATTCCACGTACTACTGAAGCTGGCATTGTCACATGCCACAAATCAACCGATTTAATGTTTACCATCTCAGTCGACAAAAGATTTCTATTACCGAGATTGATGCTCAACAACACCACGCCTTCCACGTGCACTAACAAAGGTAATGTTTGCTGTATTGTTTCAATGGCGGCAGAAGATTCTAGATCCTCGCACACAAATGTATTTACTTTACTGTCTGCTGGAACACAATTTATAAAGCGCAACACAAGATCTGGGTTAGATAACGCAGTTAGTTTACACTTCTCTAGCGACGACATATTAATGTTCAATTCTGACACAGGTATATAGCCCAGTGTTATCTTCCTTAGCTTGGAATGTTTTGACAAATTAAGACAGCGTCCAGTACAGGAATCCTTCTCGTGATCAGTACAGTCTAAGTAACACAGGTATATATCTCGCATGCACTGTCTTTGTGATATATAATCATACAACAATGTCAACTGTTCGTGGCTCATTTTAAACCCGCTGATATTTATGGCTTCTAAGTTCTGTAAACTTGTCACTTTCTCATACAGTAAAACAGACCAAGAACTTTTACTACAAGATAAAGATAAACTTCTAACTGAACTTTTCAACACAGGTAAAATATCGCGGTCATTATATTCTCCCCTGTAGCGTATTTTCTCGATGTTTTCCAGGTCACTGAGTGCGAAATATTCAATAACTTTCTGTGCACTGCTGTATGGTGTACGTGACATGCCACCAATGTCAATAGAAAGTGATCTAATATTCTGTTTATTTTTCGATGTCAGTTGTCTGAGATTTTCGCAGTATTGTTCTTGTTCACAGCTGTTGTTAATAAACACGTCCTGTAAAGAAATATTGACTTCATTTTCATGCGGTAGTTCCTTACAACATGAAACACACATGTCCTGGAATTGTTTAAGGGGCTCGCTGTATTCTAGACTGCTTCTATATTCACGTGTTATTTCATCCTCATTTATAATTGTCATCAGCTCGCGTGAAATCGAAGATGACACATTCACATTGAAACCACTCAGAAATATGAGAATTTTCGACATTTCTAGAATGTCTTTGACACATTTGCATTTTGATAGCACTGTTTCTGGCACTGAGGTTTGATATGGTATGGAGCGAATGTATAATGCCGCGAAAAATTCTTGTATTGTTTTATGTGCAAATGACACTTTTGACTCTTGTTTTAATAGTTTTCCTTGAATTTTACTTTCTGTTATCATTCCCGTTTTGAGGCAGAATTTCAAACATTGTTCGTTCAGATATTGTTTTGCGACAGAACTGGCAAATACAAGCGTATTTTCGTTTCTTGTTTCATTGAATAATGTCTGAAATGCTAAATGCCCTAAATCTATGAGAATTGTGTAGAATTGTCCACAAAATTTGTTTTCACTAAAACATTGCGGGATACTGTCTTGGGTGTGCTCAGACTTTGGTGGTCTGTCCTCGCATGGTTCTACAGTTCTTGACAGCAGGAGTTCTATAATGTTACTGTATAATTCACACAGAGATTGTCCTAGTTCTATTTTGTCATGCCTCAAAAATAACATATACATCAAAAGTAACGGAACAGCTTCCAAATCTGAAACATGTTTTCCTTGAGCAGCTCTGTTAAAGTCATTCACATACTGTTCTAATTTGTTTTCATCTTCTTCTCCATATAAATGTGCCATCACCGACCTTTTTAATTTATCTGCAGACTCCGGACTGAGTCCAGTTATTTCAAGCCTTTGATCGATTTGGCAGGAGCTAAGACCACTCAAACTAAGCTTCCATGGACGAGTGGTCGTCAAGACGGTCCATTGCCTTGCTTTTGCATGTGGAATTTGCCCGTGCTGAGGCTTGCAGGACTTTGTTGATGAGTGTGTCCATTCGTCCAGACCATCTAGTATAACAAGACAGCTTTCCTTATTCGTAATTTTTTTAAGGTCATGCCTTTGAAGGTCATCAGTATTCGGCAGTTTTGGAATAAGCTGATTCAATATCATATCATCAATATCACACTCTTCGGAACTGTCACGTAACATCAACAGAAATAGGAAGTCAAATTCAGCTAATGCTTCTATTTCTTCCTTCGAGAAATACTTATTTTCGTCGTTTATAGGTTTCTTAGCTTGACACCATGTTAAAGCCAACCGCTTGCAAAAGGCAGATTTTCCTAGCCCAGCATCTGCTGTCAAATAAATTTGACGCAATACGTTGTTTCCCGAGCAGAATACATTACGAAATGGCTTCACAGGTGTCCTTTCCTCTTCCCCAACACCAGGAGACCTCTTGATTTTTATTGTTTGTATATCTGGCATAACATAGAATGGTAGAAGTGGCGTATATTTTTCATCTGCCAATGGTGCGAGAACGATTGTAGAATGTTCTTGTCTGTAAGACTCGATCAGGTCATCTTGAAGTTCTGAAATATAAGATAATTTTAATACATGAGAATATCTAACGGTGAGATATTGAGTAGAACTGTTTTATTAATTTTTTAACGTATTGACTTGAAACGAAGTTAAAGAAAGCTTTACCATTGCCATTTATTTCCATACCTCAAGGTTAATCGTTTCTCATAAATGACTGATTTATTCAAAACGTTGATTAGTAGGTTATACAGTCAGGAAGATTTCTTCTTTTAGAATATATACCCCGGAACAGCCCCCATCCCAGGGGGGTTGGGGGGGGGGTGGTGTATGCCATGAAAACAGTCTTTACTGGGAATTTATTATAATGACTTAGTAGGAGAAATGAAGTACTGTGTTCTTTAGGAATGACAATGATACATGAAATTATATTTTATGGAAGGAACGACAGTTGTCCAGAATTGTATATATAACATGTTTGCCGTGTACCAATTAGATGCCGACAGGCAGTAAACAGATAAAAGATTAGTTCTACCTAAATGTTTCAAGAAAAGTCATAGTCCCATGGGGACGATTGCAGTGTAAACTAAATTTATGATTGCGAAAACTAAAAAGGTAATGAGAAGTACTACAGTACAACATAAACGCTGTGAACATGTCTGGATGCTGCACTATAATTAAAATTAAAAATTCCCTACCTTAAACATTTTCTATTCTCTTTTTTCCATTATTCGCATTAATTTAGTTATGACTTCGTTATTCTTACAAACTGAGCAGACGACACCCGTTTGACAGCTGTCAACGTGTTTATTACATTTATTAATAGATTCTCATTTGCAAAATTTCCACAGGTGCTTGAATCTGCTTTGTACAGAATCGAAAAATAAATTTCGCTGCACATTTAAATTTAGTATCTATCGCCCATGCCTAAGGACCGTCTGTATTATATGTACGTATTGTACGTATGTCCGTATGTATGTACGCTTTACATTTATATTTACTGAAATATTGAGCATACATATAATTATTATTTTGTAAATTATGGTCATTTAAAATCATCTACATTATCAGGAAATGAACATATTGTCATGAAAGTCGTAAGTGTTTCGACCTTATTGTTTAGTTTTCTGTTTTGCTGAGCGATAAACATTCAAATGGAGTAAGAATAGATGCAGTAGAAATCTATAGTGCTATATATGCAAATCGGAGCCATTTTGAGGTGACCGTTAGAGATTTTGCGTTTTTATCACCAATATATCAATTATCATCATATTTCAAAATTATTAGAACAGTTGTCATGGGAACATGCATGATATTTTCAGTAGTTTCCGACAAGGGTCATGCTATCTATGATGAAAGAGACTGTGTGAGACTATTTCTTAACAAAACTAGATCGTGAAGAATACATGATATACCGTTCATTTGGAATGCTAATAACTCATTAGCCACATTTTGTCCGGTTTTGTCACATCGGTCCTCATATTAAATGATTGTAGCATTTGTCAGCATGGACATGTTTAGAGGACATTGCTGCAAATATCGTTGCATTTAATTGGGGATCGGCCAAACTCATAAACTGGTGCAAATAGAAAATGAGCAGAGAACCAGCTATTACCTTATCAAGATCCGAATTTGCCAAAGATAATTGAACTGTCGATATGTTACATTTCTAGTATGTCATTATATGTATATGAATGTGATAAAATTAAATCGAATGTACATACGTGTACTTAATGAAATTACAGCAACACACGACTAGAAGAAAAAGGAGCGAAAAATATACAAATCCATAATTTTGATAATTACTATTACTATTTTATTGATACCAGCTATAGTGAGACTCGTACCCATGTGAAGAGTTATTCGATGGTGTCAGTTATTTAAGCATAATTATGTATTAAGGTTTGGAATAGATTGAAATTATAGGACCGAGGTCATCTGAAATATTATATGTGTTCTTCGTCTTCTATAGACTTAACGTGTTTGCTCAGAAGTCTTTGAACACCTATACACTTCCTATTCCTTGGGCATATGTATATAATCTGCTCCAGTGTCTAGGAAACCGGCAATATGTACCATAATGCTGATATGCAGGAATCGTAGATCGTTAACCGAGAAGTTAAACGTGACAACAAAATAAAGTGTAAGTTTTATATATTTGGTCGCTTGTTCGAACATTTACCCTGACGCGACGTCAGTATCTGGTACCAGCTGTGTAACGCCGTGTTTCGACGTTTCTTTCCTAGACAATATAACATTAGAAGTTAGTTTTCTCGTTCAAAATGGAACGATGGCAAACGGGGCTTTTAATCCGGGGATTAGACACTTAAACAGGCACTCCCTAAAAGTGGTGTCCGATTAAATACATGTGACTTCAAAAGCATAAATAATAGAATATTTGCAAGTATTATTACTAACTTAAAAGTTTAAAGAGACAATCTCTACACATAGCAGATTATATTCACGAAACATAGATTATGTGTTCAATGAACGTAAAATGGTAAATAAATACAATTTCAAAGAAAAACCTATGGCGAAAAATACCTCATTTTATCACAATCAATCAATGTAGAGGCTTTCTGTAATAAATCGCATCCACCCATTAATTGTACAACAACAACTCTACATAGATTATTGAATGGTTTACGGTACTGCAGTATATTTGAAACCGCTGATTTTATCGATAATGACTGGGAGTGCATAGCTGATACTTTTAGGTTAAGTTATAACACTTCCAAAGATTCTATTATTTATGTTTTGGAGGTTATTTAGTCAACGTCAGTTATAGGGTATGTCCCTTTAAGCTATATATTCCATTCATATTTGGTAAAATCAGCGTTTTAAAGTATGTCGCAGTAACGTAAAACATTCAATAATCTACGGACAATTGTTGTTGTACGGTACAATTAATAGGTGGATAGCGATTTATTAAAGAAGGTCTCTATGATGATTATTTTTGCTTAAATGAGGCATTTTTCGATATATAATGTTCTTTAAAATTGCACTTAATTATCATTTTACGTTCACTGAACAATTTATATACAGTAATCTGCTAGATATAGGGAGTGCCCCTTTAAGCATTTTTTTGGATAGTATAATGTGTTACATGTGGGAAGTGCCCCTTTAAGCACTTTTTAGCGAAGAATGTTACCAACTTCTATTTCCAGAGTAAGTGAGCTAAACCCCCCGAAAACTAAAGTTAAGACTATGTTTGACTTTCGTTTTACATCTTCATTTGTTTTTCGCATCTGACGTTGAAATATCGTCTATGTTAACAAGCCCCTGTGTGAAGGTCAAAACATAGCGTGTGAATATTATTTGACTGACACGTTTAGTTTTCTGTCAAAAATATCATGAATCAAAACATGATTCTATAAATAATTTTGTCATCAAATTGGTTTACCAAGTTTGGTTTTATGGCACCACAATACTATTAATACTTTCCACGAGAAAGTCGAGTGGAACCCAGGAATAACCGGTTGTTAAATAGATCTATGTCGATTTAAAGACTGATTATTGACTTACTAGTCTACTTGTTTTATAGAGACATTGCAATTTATAAATGGATATAACGATATTGGCACGTCAGGCACGAATGTGATGCATTAAAGATTACATTGTATATGCATTTTGAAATGACTTCAAAACTGTATAAACTACTCTAATGGAAGGAAACTTTGACAAACCTGAGAGACTCGGCCCAAAAAAGTAGTAATGACCAGTAAACAAGAGAGTCATGATAACCCTATATCGCTCACCCGAGTCCTATTGTTCTAGAAGACAAGAACATAGGTCAAAGGTCATGATCAAGGTCAGTCAAAGACCCCTTTGAAGTCTGCTTGCAAAACTGTAAACAGTCAAAATTGTATCATTGTAGCTTCAAAAACAAACAAACGGGTCACAAGGCTTAGATGAACATGCTTGGTGACCTTATTTTTTCACCCCATGTAACACAGTTTCGAACTTGAACTAGGGTTCACCAAGACAAACATTCTGATCAATTACACCTAACAATCGTTCCCGGGAAGAAGCAGTACTAGATTCAAATCCTACCTAAGAAACTGCCAACTTCCTCACATAAAGAGACATATGAGAGGTCATAGTGTTTTCAAGCCAGCGACTCAAACCATTCGACCATGGAGGCAGTCCAGAGTCCGCGGTTCAAGAGTGTTCACAAGGTTTTTCTATTATTTGACATGTTGACCTAGTCTTTGACCCCAAGTAACCCAGTTAACATACTCGAGCAATTTACAGGTATCTATAAATAGATCATTATAATCGGAATTGTTCTCACTTTTATGTGTTCATTTTTGAAGTGTTCCGATTGTTTTAAGCTCTATGGTAAGGTAAGCAACATAAAATTCAAATAATACTTTCGCGAAATTTTTCTTTTTTAAATTTACTTAGGAACCCAGAATATATGTATATATCAATGCATTTTTCATAGAGACAAACTTTTGCAACAGAAAAGATGGTTTGACAGGTACACACAGACTCATCATTATTTTTATTCTTTGTCTAAAACGAGCCCGATTTAAAGTTTATACTATACTAGTAGTTTATCTTTGTGAGCGTTTTGCTGACTATTAGATATTATACAATAATAATGCACACATGACTATTTTCAATTATCTATCGTTACCACTTCATTAATTTTCATGTGGCAAAGTGTTACACGAGTTTTCGAAAATATACCTACTTCTGTTTGTTCCGTTGTATTTAGCATAAGTTTAAAAAATAAACTGAAAACGCGGCTAGCAACTGTTTGCGGAGATTGAGATCGAATTCGCCAATCCCAGTTTCACATGAGTGACCTTTTTTCTTTTAATCATTTATTTTAACTCATTTGCACCGAATTACTTTTAAGAGAAATAACCAGCAACAGTTCATTAGTGATACTCATTCACAGCTTGGTGGACGGAAGCTCGTATTGTGATCGGTGCCTTGCCCGCGGGCACGCCCCATGTATCCTAGCCGGGGACCAAACGCTGGTCCTCTGCCGTATAGGCCCATATGGATTGAAACCAGTGTGTCAACCGCAGATCTACTCATACTGATTTCATGATATAAATTTCGACTGCATGTGCCAACATGATATATGCTGTTCCATTTGCCCTTTCATTTTTTGTTTATCCCGGAGTCTTTTTTTACGTTATTTTACCTAACTGAGCAGTAGAAATATGAAATGAAACATTTAAAACTTGCGACGGGAAACTAATTTGCAATGTCACAATTCCAACCTGTGATGATTTGCAAAATATGAAAGAACTTGAACGGTCAAATTAAAGTGAAGAAAACATTTTTGTTTGTTTATATATCACATTTAAACTTTCATTTTCGAATGCACAATTCTTCTCCGAAAAAATGCTCTTACCCACCTCTTCAAACTCTGACTATTAATTTCTACTCATTTTACTTTACATGAGACACATTTTATCATAATTCCGAGTTTATTTCATGTATGACTAAAAGAGGCTTAAAAATGTAAAAGTTATAATTATTAAATGGTCAGTTGTCATCCCATGGAAATTCGAACAAAACTATACATTTAAAACACTGTGTAGTAAGGGATCTGCATGAAAAAAAAAACACTTCGTTTGAGAGACGCCGATGTGCAGATTTAGAGCGGCGGACTCCTCATCTAAGGGTTCACGGTTTGAAACCAATCAGCGGTTGACCGGGGCCTCTTCAATTTCTTCTTTATGTGCAACTTGTCAGATTCTAGGACGAACGGAGAAATACCGCGTAACTTCGCGGGAGTAAAATCGCAGCATTTCAAGTTGTTTTACAGATAAATGGACGGGTTAACAGGACATTAAATTTAAATTGATTATATATTAAATTTAAATTGATTATATTCGGTAGAAATTTGTATATATACACATGAATTGTCTGTGAGTTGTAATATTTTCCGACCGATGTACATTTGTATAGCGTGTTCAATATATTGTATCACCCAAAATAAAACTTACTGGTAACATTATTTATTCCAAAGTAGTATTTTCATAATCCAAAATTATCAGACTATCGTCTAGAGCTACTTGTACATGTCTCAAACTGTCAAAATAGCTCGGTCTTTTTAATGCCATGTGCTTTCCCTAAGATCAAACGTCGGTGCGCCTTCCTTGATCTCGTGACACCTGCGACTTTATCTTTTATAATCTTTAAGCGTTTGCAAAAACAATATTTCATTCGTCCACAGTTAGAAGAAAATGGTTACTGTGAAATAAATCGGCTTTGACTGTTACTGAAAAATAGCACAATAAATGACACTGAAACGCCGCAATTTTCTTTAAAAAGGAACGTTTTGTTTTAAATAACAGTTGAAACTTTTTAAATTTTGATTGAGAAATACTTATCGCATTCACGGGTGTGTGATAAGGCAAAGAGCCGAGGGGGAGGGGGGGGGGATTATTTGCACAGGCAGGGGGCATGAGTGCCGGTATAGGCCCCCAGAAGGATCAAGGGGCAAAGCCCCTGTTGGGAGCAGGGAGGGGGCGAGGCCCCCGGACAACTATGTGTTTTTACTATTCTAGAGGAATAAAAATGCATTTCTAGACCACTTCTAACGGAATTATTCAATGTGTTTTTAACCAAGCAAGTTTGTTCTATAGTGATGTGCTAGGATAAAAACGGTCAGTTTAAAATTTAAAAGATTAAAAAGGCCTGTATCAGGGGCCTCGTATGTCCATTTTGGGGGCCAAAAATAGCACATATTTAAGAAAAACATTAAAATTAGCCTAATGTTTTGTTGAGGGTATATTTTTAATATTTGTCTGTCTGTTTGACAATGAGGTGTCACATTTAGAGCAGCGTTATTGTATTCGACTTCTGACAAGAAGATCATGTGTTCGATCCCCATTTGTGTGTTCATGGTAGTGTCTTTAGAAAAGACACACGTGGTCAAAACTGCCTCTTATTATGTCTGTTTCTCTATGAGGTTGAATCAGCCCGAAGCGAGTTTTGAGAGTTTTTACAATCGAAATTAAAACAATTATTATTAAGTAGATACAACGCCCGTAGGTTTAAGATATTATTTAATAATTGTTCATTAACTCTGTTGTTCGTCACAAACTATTTTTCTTTTCGTTTGAGTTTTGATTTATTTATCTAAATTCGCAGGTTCTCTATCACGCAGCCAGATCTCATGTTCTTCCAAGAAAGTTCAGCTGATGTGGAGCAGACGAAAATGCTAGCTGTTGCCGAGCAACAGACACACGACAGTGTATTGCCAGATATTATACATCCGGCTAGTTTTAGCAGGGCCCGACAGGGGTATTTCGGAAGTCATATTCGACCTCACGTCAGATCTTCTGTGTCCATCTCTATACGAAGAATAGTGTCTTGGATTATGAGTAAATTACTAAGACTGCATTGTGGTAGAAATTAGAAACTGTGGTTAACAGTTTATTTTTTACGGAAAGTTCGAAGTTCATAAGAGTTGTTCCCGATTCAATTTAAATTTTCGTTTAGCCACATTTTACAGAGCCTGAAAAGTTTTTAAATGTTGTTCATAAACGGGTCTTTTTGTATATCAGTCTCAACTCCCTGAAACTATTAGTATTAGCAACACAAGTGAACTATTATAGAAACTAATTTCTAAAAAGATAACATACAGGTATTTATTATTTGACACAACCACTCATAATGGCACATACTGGTATATAATTCTCAGATTGAAAAAAAGATGTGTTGAGTCGTATGTCATGTCTGTCACCTATAAAGCCGTATTCAAATGCTGATCATTTCTAATATTTGTCTCTGATTTTCTTGTAGTGACATTTGTTTTGGTGAACGTTCCTTTTCCTTTCTTTGAAGCTTATATTTAGAAAATTTAAAGCAACGTTTGTTACCATGACAACCGGGCTAATTGGATTTATCAAAGATTTTCACTGATGTTCTGAAATTACCTATCAACCATAAATATGACCTGTGAAAAATAAATTTTGTGCTTCAGACCGACCAGGAAGGCTTTATTCTAGTTGATAATACCTTCAATATTTTGATTTCTGTTAAACTAAATTTGTCAGTTCACTCAAACAGTGCAGTCAAAATTTGATGATTATTTTGCAAATGACGAATACTAATAGTCCGCCCTCTGTAGTCTGAAAGTTGTTCCGAGATAGTAGTGTGTTTAAAAGTAAGATTGTATAGGGAAAATGGAATATTTTTTCAAACAAAATAATGTGTGTTTAAGTTTGCAGCGCTTGTCCATATATTGACAGAGTTTCAAGAAGATGAAGAACATTTTAAGAGGTACTGTGTTGCATATTTGTCAGTTGTCCTCTTGGGTAGTTACGCTTGCAAACAAGACACGGCAAGTTTTAAACTACCTTTTTTCATATACAGTGTATGTATATGTCACTTTGTAAAACTTTGTAAGAACGTAAAATTACTTTGTTAAGCGGTCTGTTTCATTATTCAGATCTAAACCGGAGATATAATGTGGTCTATAACAAATGAAGTTAAGATGTTTGATATGTATTTTATGGCAACGTTATATTAGAATATTAATCTGTAAATGATGGTTGGAGGTTTGTTAAACATGAAGTTATATTTGAAAAACAAATTATAATAAAAACCTAAAAGTATGTATTTTTCTTTAAAATATGTGTATGGTGTTCTTTTCGTCGTCATAGCAACGTGAATAGAAGAGAAAAAAGTATAAAAATTAGTGAAAATCATTTTAAGAGTTTTCTGGTTATTTTTATTGAAAAACATGAAAATGTTAATTTAGATTTAGCTATAACAACACAAAACACGCTTATTCTTTAATTTTGTTACGAATCGTCAATGACATTCCTTTCTTACAATAATTACATCTGTGAATGAAAAACCACGAGTATTTTTCTCCACTTTAGCCGTTAATAGTAAATTTTCACAAGATTCACGGGATGTCATGCACATTAATATAGACTATAGAAACCATAATTATCATACTGTTTACATCACAATAATAGAAAGGTTAAACAAAATGATTTTCTCAAAAGATAAACGGATCTGTGTAGTTTTTTTGTCTTTTTTTTTTTGTCTTCTTCTTTTTGTGACGAGATCTTCGGTGTTCTTACTAAACATTGTAACCATTTTCCATTTAGTCATTGAGACTTATTTCCGCATGTATATTTATGTTTGTTTTGCTGATGCTGCCCATATTTATGTATTAAATCATTAATGTGTTTGAATTACTGTGACAATTTATAACTGTATTTGGTACAGAAATAGAAAATATGAAATAAATATGAAATAAATGTAATAGTGAATAAATGTTACGAAACGATAATAGTTTTATATCTATCAACTATTTTAACCGAAAAAGGTTTAGATAAAACATGAAAATAAAACCTGAACTCACTGGAAATCGAGTCTTTCAATGCTTAAAATTGAAAAAAAATCGACCGGAGGGGACACCCCTCCCGAGCCCACCCCTTCCGCAGCCCCAATGTCAATTTCCTTCCTACGCGCCTGTATTATATGGGACTCATGGCATTTTTGTAACTTTGAAACTTTAATTGACTTTGTTAATTCAACTACTAATCTGAAAACACAGCCTCATTGGTGGGTTCCCCCGTTTTTGATGTAGTTGCTTGCTTTTAAACAATTTCAGACAAATATTGATTGAAAGAATTACCATTTTGACACTAAAATGGTATATTTTGATAATCTAAGGGATTGTTAGTTTGCCCATCTGCAATTAGAAGAGCAAACCCCGCCACAAGGCCAGGTTTTTGTGTAAAAGGGCCTCAAGCCAATGAAAAATCAATGAACAATAACATGCTGGTAATATACGCGCCTCTTCTTGCTCATGAAGCTTCCAATAAACATTTCTGGAATTCCAGTATGTGTTTGTCGAGAAATAATGCGGTCTTTAAAGGGGCACTCCCTACATCAATAGCAGATTATTTCCTCAAATCATAAAGTGGGGTGTTCAATGAACGTAATATAATAAATAAAAAGCAATGTTAAAAAACAACATGTATCGAAAAATGCCTAATTCTAGCACAGCTAATCAACATAGAGACCTGCTATAATAAATCGCTATCCACCCTTTTATACTACAACAACAACTTTATATAGGATAAAGAATGCTTTACGGTACTTAAACATATTTTAAGATGCTGATTTGACCGATAATGACTGGAATATATAGCTTAAACTTTTATGTTAAGAAAAAATGCTTGCAATATTCTATTATTTATGTTTTTGAAGTAATTTAATTTCACACCAGTTATAGGGAGTGTATCTTCTAAGGCAAATAATTGTACATGTACAAGTAATTTTAATCTTTTAGCGACAAGTGTTGATACATTTAGCTGAGAAAAATATGACGATTTTGAGCGGAATACATGTACAGGTGTTGTACCCAGGTCTTCACTTTTGATTAGTCTGAGGTTTTAGAAAACAAAGTCAAGTCCAAATTTAAACCCGTTTTAAGACAGTTTTGATCCTTTCTATATTTATAGTTATTTGAAAGTACACAGTAAACAGCTGTTTTGTGTAACATGATGAGAAAAAGGACAGAGACTCAAAAACTGGGACCCTCCGCTTACAGGACGAATGCTCTACCGACTGAGCTATCCGACTGCCTACACATCTTCTCATCTGTTTATAATCAAGTCCGTTACCGTGACATTAGTTTATACTAATTTATTCATTCTCGATTGCGAAACAAGTTCTTACAACTTTTATCAATCCAGATTGAATCAACCTCGCGGAGAGAGAGGCAACGTGGAATAAATTGTGTCTTGCCTAAGGACACTGCCGGCATGGCGATGGTAGAGACCGAACCGAGACCCTTCGATCCTGAGGCGAACACGCTACCACTGCGCCACGGCGGCTTACCGTGACATCCTTTTCAACCATGTTCAAATACGTCCTTGAATTGCAGTGAGTATTATTAAATTAAGCAAATACAGGCGTCGGAGACTAACCTTGCAAGCCGTCACGGTCCAATGTTGGGCACCACATGTCACAGGGTGAAAACGAGATCTGCAGCCTGACCGAGACTTGAATCCGTTACTATTCGCTTACAGGGCACCTGTTTTACCAACTGAGCTATCCGATAGCCTATACACACACCTTCTTTCAAAATCATAATTAAGCCCATAACCGTGACATTCTTTCCCATCATGTTGAAACACGTCCTAAATTTTCAGTGAGTACCACAAAATAAATCAATTACGTCGGAGCCTGACTAACCTTGCAATGCTGTAACGGTGTTGGGCGCCAAATGTCACATGATGAAAAAGATATGCAGCATAATCCGGACAAGAACTCGGACGTTTACAGGGCAAATGCTATAGCGACTGAGTATCCAGCCATCTACACATCTTCTCCAATATTTATAAGCAAGATCAAGTCCGTAACCGTGATATTTGAACATTAAAAACATGAAAAAGAATAACAACTGCAGTCAATTATGGTATGGTATCTTTACAGTTTTTTGCTACCGCTACTGTTAACCACTGCTACTGCCAACTTCATGTTTTGCTACGGTCAGCTACTGCTACGGTCAACATCATGTTTTTGCAACTGCTACTGTCAGCTACTGCTACTACCAACCTCACGTTTTAGCTACTGCATGCTGACTTCTGCAACTGCAAACTTTACGTTTCTGCTACTGCCAGCTTCTGCTACGATCAACTTCTTGTTTTGTATTTGCTACTGTCAACTATTGCAACTGCAAACTTTATGTTTTTGATACTGCTACAACCAGCTACTGCTACTGCAAACATCAGGTTTTTCTACTACTACTACCAACTACTGTTACTGGCAACTTAATGTTTTTGCTACTGCTCATGCCAGTTACTGCTACTGCTCATGCCAGTTACTGCTACTGCAAACTTCACGTCTTTGCTACTGCTACTGCCAGTTACTGCTACTGCTCATGCCAGTTACTGCTACTGCCAACTTCACGGTTTTGCTACTGCTAACTACTGCTACTGCAAACATCACGTGTTTGCTACTGCTACTGCCTAGTACACCTACTGCCAACAACATGTTTTTGCTACTGCTACTGCCAGCTACACCTACTGCCAATTTCACGTTTTAGCTACTGCTACTGTCAGCTACAGCTACTGCCAACTACACGTTTTTGCTACTGCTAGTGCCAGCTATACCTAATGCCAACTACACGTGTTTGCTACTGCTAGTGCAAGCTACAACTACTGCCAACTACACGTGTTTGCTACTGCTAGTGCCAGCTATACCTACTGCCAACCACACGTTTTTGCTACTGTTAGTGCCAGCTACACCTACTGCCAACTTCACGTTTTTGCTACTGCTAGTGCCAGCTACACCTACTGCCAACTACACGTTTTTTCTACTGGTACTGCTAGCTACACCTACTGCCAACTTCAGGTGTTTGCTACTGCTACTGCCAGCTACACCTACTGCCAACTACACGTGTTTGCTACTGCTACTGCTAGATACACCTACTGCCAACTACACGTGTTTGCTACTGCTACTGCCAGCTACACCTACTGCCAACTACACGTGTTTGCTACTGCCAGCTACACCTACTGCCAATTTCACGTTTTAGCTACAGCTACTGCCAGCTACACCTACTGCCAACTACACGTTTTTGCTACTGCCAGTGCCAGCTACACCTACTGCCAACTACACGTTTTTGCTACTGCCAGTGCCAGCTATACCTACTGCCAACTACACGTGTTTGCCACTTCTAGTGCCAGCTTCACCTACTGCCAAATACACGTATTTGCTACTTCTAGTGCCAGCTACACCTACTGCCAACTACACGTGTTTGCTACTGCTAGTGACAGCTAAACCTACTGCCAACAACACGTGTTTGCTACTGCTACTGCCAGCTACACTTACTGCCAACTACACGTGTTTGCTACTGCTACTGCCAGCTACACCTACTGCCAACTACACGTTTTTGCTACTGCCAGTGCCAGCTACACCTACTGCCAACTACACGTGTTTGCTACTTCTAGTGCCAGCTTCACCTACTGCCAACCACACGTGTTTGCTACTGCTAGTGCAAGCTACATCTACTGCCACTTACACATGTTTGCTACTGCTACTGCCAGCTACACCTACTGTCAACTACACGTTTTTTATACTGCTAGTGCCAGCTACAACTTCTGCGAACTACACGTGTTTGCTACTGCTAGTGCCAGCTACACATGTTTGCTACTGCTAGTGCGAGCTACAGCCTCTGCCAACTACATGTTTTTGCTACTGCTACTGCCAGCTACACCTACTGCCAACTACACGTGTTTGCTACTGCTACTGTCAGCTACTGCTACTGCCAACGATACGTGTTTGCTACTGCTACTGCTAGATACACCTACTGCCAACTACACGTGTTTGCTACTGCTACTGCCAGCTACACCTACTGCAAACGACACGTGTTTGCTACTGCTACTGCCTAGTACACCTACTGCCAACTACACGTGTTTGCTACTGCTACTGCCAGCTACACCTACTGCCAACTACACGTTTTTGCTACTGCTACTGCCAGCTACACCTACTGCCAACTACACGTGTTTGCTACTGCTACTGCCAGCTACCCCTTCTTCCAACTACACGTGTTACTGCTACTGCCAGCTACACCTACTGCCAACAACACGTGTTTGCTACTGCTATTGCCAGCTACACCTACTGCCAACAACACGTGTTTGCTACTGCTACTGCCAGCTACAACCACTGCCAACAACACGTGTTTGCTACTGCTAGTGCCACCTTCACCTACTGCCAATTTTACGTTATAGCTACTGCTACTGTCAGCTACAGCTACTGCCAACTACACGTTTTTGCTACTGCTACTGCCAGGTACACCTACTGCCAACTACACGTTTTTGCTACTGCTACTGTCAGCTACTGCTACTGCCAATTGCAAGTTTTAGCTACTGCTACTGTCAGCTACTGCTACTGCCAATTTTACATTTTGCTTCTGCTTCTGCGAGCTACTGCTACTGCCAACAATCTACCGATCAATTGTTTACAGGAATTTATACTGAAAACGTTTATTTGATGATTCGTTCGAAAACATGTTAACCTCAGACAGTTCGAAGGACTTTTTTCACCAAATCTGACGGCGAGCAGCTTTAAAATCAAATAAAGGCACAATCTTTTGTTTCTCATTGCTTTCTAGATATTACTTGAAAAATGCAGTTTTAGACTGCACGTCCGAAATCACATAATTAAAGTGAATAAACGAACCCTACAGACTAAACACTAGGCTCTATGTCTGTCTCGTCTGTAAAAAGCACTGTTGTAACTGTAAAGGTTTAGTACACATGCGGTTTCCAAAACTCACTGTATTTTCTACATGGGAACTAACTCAATTTCACCGCTGTACCCGTTCGTGTCATGTAAGGGCACATAACATTACACAAATTAATTTTTTTTAAATGTATCTGACTTGTAACGTGATTTAGTATGAAACGTCTTGGCTTATAGTATTAAAGTACACGTTTCAAAACAAATTTCAGTGTTGCATCATAGGCGTTCTAAAGAAACATCAATATTTTTTATCAAGGAAACTTGACCACTCATCTTTTAGTTAAATCGTTTTCTATCCAATGATAACAATTTTGATTCAAATATTTAAATGATGTACAGCAGTTAGTACTAGTAATTGGACGACCACGTCTATCATTCCCCGATGTATGTTGTTTTTTGGCCATTAAAATTAGCGCAAACCAGTATCCATTGTAAACTACATGATGAGATTTTAATCTCCAAGACTCAGAGGAAAGTATAGAAAATTATACAAAACTGTTACAAGATAAATGGCCGATAGATGAACAAAAAGGCGCTTAAGCCTTGGTTTTGCAGCACCGACTTACCTTTCAGCAGGAAGTTACGGATCCTGCTTTCAGCAACTGATTTGATAAGCGCCGCTTACTATTATCGGATGATTCCGATTAACGCGCGATTATCCAAACCTGCTGGTAGGGTGTTTGATATGACGATCAGTGTTCGGTCATAATTGTTACGCACGTGCAAATAAATGCGTTTAGTGATCCTGCAAGACTTGAAGTTGTTCAGAATACTAGGATATGCATTAATATTTTCAGGTGCACAGACAATTATAAGGACCGCCAATTCCTTACAAAATGGTGACGAATATATTTCTGCCGTCCGCGCCCATTGAAAATCGCCCATCAACGAAAATACCTCGCGTTTTCTATGTAGCCATTCTGTGTCTTTCTTAGTCGTTGAACCCACGGCAACAGACAGTCACTGACAAAGTAAATTGCCTTGATCTCCCAGCTTTAAAGGTTTATAATTGGAATTTGGCCATGTAATAGATTTGTTTGAAACTTTAACATCTGATCATTTACACTTATTTATGTTCACTTAGCGCTTAATTCAAGTAAGATTTTCACTGGAGGTATTTTTAAAATTTGATTTCCCTATCCTGGTTGCCCAACCAAGATAGAGTTATTTTATCATAAGTAAAAATTTGATACACATACTTTGCCTGCAGAAAGATATAAATATAAGACCTATTATATTATATTTGTGAAATATTTGCATTAAATATTATATATTTAGATGGAATTCATTAGAAATTCAAGTTTGAAAAGATATTATTACCTCCCTTTACCTATCTTGGGTGCGCACCCAAGATAGGTTGAAATAAATCAATTCAGAACCTACACGTAGGTTTAAAACTTGCATTTTGGTTTAGAATGTTAAGATATTTGTAAATCTATCCAATTCAAATGTAAAAGTAGAAATAATATTGCAATAAAAAAGAAATACTCAACGTTTTAAATACTTTCATATTAAAGGGAAGTAATAACAAATTCATAAAAGTTAATAAAATGTAAATTTCTGATAGGGATCTAACTCAATGTAATGGGTCTTTTTGTTCATTATATTAATCTCTAACAGAATAAACAAAAAGTAAAAATTGTCATAAAATGTTGCTTAATAGTAATTGACCACCTTTAAGCAAGTCTCCAAACCGTATTTTCATAAAAAGATAAAGTTAGCACGCTTTATGCAGGATGATGTCTTATGAAAAAAAACTTTCAGTTGTGTTTGGAGTTTAAATCTGAACGAAAATAAAATTTTCGGAGGGGTACAAATTAATTGGAACTAATTACTGTGCTAACATGAAGTCGCTTCTCTCTTAACAGTTCATTTTTACTCTCCATTAAAACTCTATTTCCCTTATTATGTTGTTGTTGTAGTTGTTGTTGAAAGTAAATATGTCTACTTGTAACTCTGCATTATAATGAGAGACTGGGAGATTTCCATTGCATATAATTAGACAAGTAAGAATTATCCATTTTTTTTAAATGTACCCTGAAAAGGACAACAACTGCATATTATCCACTGTTCTAGAATATCTTAGAAACGATACCATCAGAGGCAGTAATAATATAAAAACTGGGCTTCTAAAGTTAAGCTTTTGTTACAAAGTGCAGGCTCCACTATCGTAACTTATAGTCTTTTGGATGAGATATTTTCACCGATATTCTGTGCTATATATATATATACGACAAAGGTCCCCGAAAGATGTATGTTTTAGGTTTCGTGGAATAGTGCAAGATAGACAGAAAGCGCCCAAATTCTACAGAGCCTCTTGCCTTATACACTCGACTCTCCGCTTTGATCAGTTTATTTGTTTTGATTATTTCTTTAACATTGTTGTCAAGCCTTTGTAGAAACAAGCGCACACAAAAACTATTTTGCTCGCTTTAACAATAATTAACAATATTAAGAAACACCCCTGATTCTCTGCACGCCCATTGTATGGATTATCAATGATAAAACTTTAAAATGCAAACGCCTACATACAGTTAAATTGTCAAATAAAAATGTCACAATTCTTTCCAGTCTATCACAATTTGACGTTTTTCAGGACTTTCCCGCTTGTTAAGCAGTGCCTTATTCCATATTACAATTTTACATACATGTATTTTTTTTTGCATTTGCAACTAAAATATTTAGAGGATAATTTTTTGTTTCGGTGTTATATCACATTATATTTTCTGGCAGTCTCGTGGTCAACGTTCTTTTCATGTACATGGCAGTAAAAAAATCGATCTGTCGAAGTTCTCAAAAATGACTTTTTACACTTCTGCCGTTTTTCAATACCATGACTCTGCTAATGGTAGTGAAACAACCATTCTCTCATAGCGACAGTGACAGCCACGACTTCACGTTTATGATTATTTCTCCACATCATCGTTGTATCTAAACACAAATTTCATCATTTTTTCTGTCATACTATAATACTAGGCGCGGCATAAAAAAATAAACTGTTTTTTTTTTGTATTCATGCAAATAATATTTAACAATTATTCAGACGTGGAACTGTAAACAATAACAGAAGATGAAGACGAGAATCAACACAGGAACAGGATTGATGGCGGCAGGAGTAGGGGGAACAGTCCTTCCAATCCTTAGACCTGTGATAGGAGCATAGCAAGAAAGATTTTTTTGTTTTGAAAAATTATTGCTTGCTGTGAAAATACATAAGAAAGACACAAATGTAATATTTCGTTTAACTAAATTCTAGAATTGCAGTGTCACATGAGGGGTTTGGTAGTTATGCCATACCGAGAAATATTTCCGAATTGGGGCTCGTTGCACATGGTACTCAAATTGAAATATTGTCTTAGATATGAATTATTTAATCAGTAAGCAATGTTTTTGACATTTAAAATGGCAAAGCTATTGCATCAAGGGAATATGATTTTAACACACTCTAAGAGCAAATAATTCAAAATCAATTAACCTTTAATAAAAGTAATAATGATAATTTTTTTGTATTTATAGAATGTAAACACACTAAGTAAATGTACAAAACATTTGACTTATTTACAATGTGGCCTTCTGAAAAGAAACACCATTTATAAAATAAACGATTGAATAGATGAATGATTGATTGATTGATCGAACAAACGAACGAACGAACGAACGAACGAATGAATGAATTCTTAGAGCAAACATAATGCAACGTGAATTAGTGAATGAATGAATGAACATTATCTAAAGCAATATTAACTATAGAGGACGTACACGACAAACACTCATTGATTGAGAAAAAGCAGTTCAACTGAAACATTTCAAAATGTAAACACATTTAAGACACAGACAAAGACATTTAGAGTAAAGTTAACAACAGTGAAGATGAAATGTATGAAATGTGTGCAGGTACATTTGTAAAACTATGCAATGAATGAACTAATTTTAATCTGCCTTAATGTATGAACTTTCACTATACTGTGAAAAAAAAAACTAAACAGCTTAGTTAAAAACAACAACTAAACAAAACATTTTACCTTACCCTTAGCTAGCAAGGAGAGAGATATCAAAGAACATACTATATAGTGTAAAGTTGCTGACATTTGAATTACAAAACAATATGAGTTGAAATGACCATGATCGAGGGATCAACGCAAAACTATCATATCTGCTTCTATTTCTATAAATACTTAGAATAGTTTCGCGTTGACCCCTTGAAACACTCTCTATATTAAATATATTTTCAAAGGTCTTCATATTGTCTAAAATGAAAAACAAGACAGGTATGATAACAAACGAATGTTTCTATATCCGGAAATGAATCTAAATTTTGTAAAGTAACGGACAATGTGCTTACCTGTTTTCATCTTAAGGTAAGCTTCATCCTCTTCTAGTATGGGCGTTTTCACTTGAGCGGAAAGTGGCTCTGGAAATAACAATTGCACTTTGTATTAATTTCATTTTCATTTCAAATGATTCAGTCATGATATATTTTAATATCAAAACGAAACAATCATTGATATTTACGGGCAAGCCGGTAATATACACTTGACATAACCAATGCTAAACATGAGCTTGTTAGCCGCGTACAGGCTACGTCAATGTATAAGTCCTTGCTGATTTGTGACGTCACGATGTGACATTAAGGTATCATAAGGGGACTTGAAAGCCTGCTTGCGTTCAGCCGTTAAATAAATAAAACTTGAACGGAATCTTTTAATATTTAAGACAGGGAAGGGTAATAAAATTGTTATTTGTTTTTTTGACGTAGTATATTGGGATTTATTATATACCTACTTATGTTTATCTGAATTTTCTTTAGTATTTGTGCAGTAAAATACAACATCCCGTATCAAATTTTCCGTATCAGATGAATTTAGCCGTATCTTATCTGTCCACTGTGTAAGATGTACACAAATGCATATTCATATTATATTCCTACGCTAAAAGTTGAAAAATAGATCCACATTGATGCAGTAAAATAAGTGTAGTTTCATTGTCGTCACATTTTTTTTAATGTCACATT
>JAFMSR010000009.1:44159868-44181919 GCA_022818135.1 Saxidomus purpurata | reverse complement strand
ATTTAATGGGAATGATACTTACACAGATTCATACGTTTTGTTAATAACTTAAGACATTTACACTTACACATTAAGACCAGTACTAGTGCCATATGAGGAGGTACATTCGTGACCCCAGTGGGGCTCGAACCAGCAGCCTCCAGGATGAGCGGCAGACACCTTAACCTCAACACCATCATCTTTAATAGGCTAAGGGAAAGAAATAGACGATAGAAATGTAACACGTCCTGCAATATATCAATTTACCTGCTCAGAATATATCAAACTTGTGTTGTTGATATAGTTGCCTGATGTACATGCGATGTGTATGATACTGTAGGCACTTAATCATTAGGAGCATGCTATTTCGCTATGCCACAAAACGTACAATTCAAGTCGATGACCAAAATGTTGTATTTACAGTTCAATTTTCATACACAGGCGACTTTTCTGGCTGAAAACAATTTTAATTACTCACGGCTTCATTTTTCTAGCTGAACACATTTTTAGTTACTCGTGGCTTCGTATAAACACAATAATAAATCGCTTTGCAAGACATGCAATACCGAGGTGTCTTATGGCCAATTTCTTTTCTCTGGCTTGAGGCTTAATCTTGGTTTCAAGCCAACTGACGGATTTCTTTTCTACAATCTGGGATTGGTCTTAAGCCTTGGACAGTGTCCAAGCCCGCTTTCAATGACCGATTTCTTTTCTCTAATCCAGGATTGGAAACGCTCTCGTGGCCATTGTATTTTCAAACCACCTATAGGGTAGGCTTGAACGATTATTTATCTACTATGAAAACACAAATAACTGCACCGTTATGTGAACTATACAAAATTAAACAATCTTTGTATAAAGAGAACAATGGCCGCTAGATGTCGGGGTGTATTCATCACCTTCAGTGACAGTTCTAGTTTTGTTTTATAATTAGGATTATATAATAAATATTCTATTTCAAAGTTTACAATTTCGCAAAAAAAGTATTTAAAAAAATAATAAATTTGTAAAGACTACTTTGAAATCAGTATTGCATTTAATAAAAATAAATATGAAGAAAAAAGTCTTTCATTGTACGACCGCCTTTTCATAAACAGTTGTCTTCAGGATCAAATTATTTGTCCCTTATCTTTCACAACACACACTCATACTCCTCACCTACACCCGCACCAATCCCTGCCCTCCATCTCCCACACTCTGCGCTCTGTGTCCCGCTCTCTGTTTCGCAACTTCCTACTCTTACGAAAAAGGTGATGATAACATTTATTTTGAATAGTTACTTTTCTCTGTAGTTGTACAGTACACAAATGTCAGAACTGTCATGTTTGCTGCTTATTATTTCTGAAAAGGTTTGCAAAACAAGATCACTACTAGTTGTGATGAATTATACCAAAAAATAGTAATTTACATTTTAGGAACGTCACACACTGAACATGCAGAACTCATCATTGCATGCCTGTCAAATAATTACGTATTATCCATGTATATTTTGAAGAATAACTGTAAGAAATATCGAATGTTTCCATGAAAGCATATCAACAGTGATGTTGAGTTCTTTGCCAGACTCTTCTGACCAATATTACAGTTGGCAGTTGCCTGTTGCCAAATGTGTAAATATTTAACTTACGAAAGTTTCAAGTTTCAAAATTGAAGTAACAACGCACTACTATAGTAACGTCGATCCTAATTGGTTACGTCATGTAACTTTGCGACTATCAAATAAATAGTCAACTGATTTGTAATTTGGATATTTGCGACTGTCTTTACGGTTTTTAATGTTAACAAATATATTGAACGGCTACTTTCTTTTACAGGTAGTGTTCTAAAAATTTAGGAAAAACATTTACATAAAGAGCACTTTTTATCGAGTCTGGTTTTCTCGTGAAGCGGCATCTTTACACTAATTTGGTGGTATTTTATATTTCATTATGATGGTGAAAAGGATAAAATAAGATATGTATTTTTCCTAAGTCACGCATTTTACGCACCCCTCTCTGTTACGCTCACAACTTATCAAAAAGAAGGCCAGTTATTCAGCCGTTCGTCTGTCCGTCAATCTTTATATATCATTTACACTTATGCATTGTTATGTATGTAGTGAGTTGGTTTGGAAAAATAAAAAGATAAGTGATACATTTGTCTGTGTAGTTCTGAATAAATTAAAAATTATGGAAACAATTTTTTTTTTCGAAACAATGTTACATTAATAGGAAACAAATCTCTGAGTTACGGGAAATTAACTTGTATGTACCTTTCCCCTATCTTTTCTCCACAACCTCTCATTTTCCTGCCTGTCTGCATCATTATACCTTCCTTATTCGCTCGTTCTTTCCATGTTCGTCCGTCCGCTCACTCACTGACACGTTATAATTTTTATCGTACTCTATAAATTCATTCATTATGTATTATGAGACATTTAGCGCACTGGGTTTTAATTTGCCTACTTTTTGATAATTGTTTAGACTTTATTAATTAATATATATATTCCATGAGTCACTGCGGTTTTTAAATGAACGACTATCACAGTGCCGTTAATAGCATGTTTCACGTAATACCCGTGCAATTTCCCCCAAACTAGGATTGAAATCAGTACAAAAGAAACGGACAGTGGTTTGACCGAGACAGAGAAAAGAAATCCGCATTAGCTTGGATTCAATCCTGAATTGAAACTCGGCTTGTTCAGTCTAGGTTTCAAACCAGGTTTCAAGCCACAGAAAAGAAATTGGCCAATAGTGACTTACTACATAAATACTGTGATCTGAGCACAAAATAAGTTGTTCTCAACGGAAGATTTTTTTGAAACATGTTTTAGAATATCATAGAAGGAATTCTAGGAAAAGTATGCACCGGGAATACATTTTGGTAAGACGTATACTTTGCGCCACATTGAGTCAAAAGTTTTTTGAAGTACACTGCATGGTTATAAAATGAGTTTTTTTCTTTGATTTGATCTGGAACCTAGCTGTTTTTCCCCGGTGACCCAAATTACATATTGACATCTAAATCATTAAGACAAACACTCATGGCATTCAAATGTTCATCATTATGTAAATGGCCTTTAACATTTCGCAGGATGCTTACTTGTTACAAACCTAGAAAAATCTTCTTGCACGGTCTGTCAAACATAAACAACGCTTTAGTTCCAAATATTGATTGTACAGTATGCATATAATAATGCATTGTACAGAAACTAACACGAATTCGGAGTTCACTGGGTTTTTTATTGCAATTTGGATTATCATTTCTATCCGTTTACGTTTACACAAGCTATAAAAATGCTTTGTACTAAAATTCAACGATTTATTTATTAAAAATAGCAGATAAAGATTATCCTCAACATGATACCACATTTCAAAATGAGTTTATTCAACTGTTTCAAACATTGCTGTCACGCAAAGCTTTATGATAATTGTAATTCATTATTTTGGGTTGACTGAAGATACAAAATGTAGAAGTACTGTAATTATAATATCCGTGTTATATATCAAGGCAAAATAAAAGATCTTGTCTATTTAAGTCTGTAAACTGAGATCCTAGTTTTTTGATTAATTAAATTATATCTTAATGAAAAATTATAATGACAAGCAGGGCAGATACTTTAAATACATTAAGATTACAATCAGGAGACCGTTAAAGCAAATGTTGGATAAGTTATAAGATATTATAAGGTTTAATAAAGTATAGAGATTCAGATTCCCTTTAATTTCAATTTTGGAAATGTTGGGACGTCATTTTAAAACCAGAGGGAGTGTGTCGTAGGGTGTGTTATTCGTCATTTTTTTGTATAACATTTGTACTTTTGAAACTAGTGCTATCACTAAATGTGATTAATACCCCCGAAAGACTGCTTTATAAACTGAAGAAGTTCGTAGTAACAGAATTCTTTGCAAACGAACAAAAAAAAATATTGTTCTTGGCAATAACTCTGTAATTTGTCAAGATAGAGTTATGGTTCTTGTACACTGCACTTCCTCTCAATGTGCTTGTCCATTGTTTGAAGTCGTATTGAATTCCAACCAATATTTTTTGAATTAAGTAAAAGTAACAAAGGGCAATCACTCTGAAATGAGTTAAAATAGAGTTATTGTTCTTTGCAGTGCACTTCCTTTCATTGTGCTTGACCATCTTATGAAGTTGTATTGAATTCCAACCAGTAGTTTTCAAGTTATGCTCCGGACAAGGAAAAGTAACAAAGGGCGATAACTCTGTAAATTCTCAAGAACGAGTTATGGTTCTTGTACACTGCACTTCCTCTCATTGTGCTAGACCATTTTATGAAGTTGTATTGAATTCCAATTAGTAGTTTTCAAGTAATGCTCCGGACAAGGAAAAGTTACAAAGGGCAATAACTCTTTAACTAGTCAAGATAGAGTTATGTTTCTTGTGCACTGCACTTCCTCTCAATGTAATGTGCTTGACCATTGTATGAAGTTGTATTGAATTCCAACCAGTAGTTTTCAAGTTATGCTCCGGACAAGGAAAAGTAACAAAGGGCAATAACTCTGTAATAAGTCAAGATGGAGTTATAGTTCTTGTGCACTGCACTTCCTCTCAATGTGCTTGACCATTGTATGAAGTTGTATTGAATTCCAACTAGTAGTTTTCAAGTTATGCTCCGGACAAGGAAAATGCAACAGACCGCCCGACCAACCGACCGACCGACCGACCAATCACCGGGTGACTCCTATATCTTGTTTGTTTCAAGTGCTATTCGTTTCGGGGGTATAATAATAAAGGAACTTATAACAGATGACATGCTGTTTTTATTTCACTACTATCAATTTTGGTATAAAACACTAATGGCAAAAGGGAAACAATCCAATACAACCTGCTCCGTAATATTTGATTTTACCACGTTTCCTATATTACCTTATACCTGTGTAAAAAGTATTCAATCATGTCCCGTTATAATGTACTAATCTCTTACTAACCTGTGACCCGTTGATGAGTGTTGCCATATAACACCTATACATATTGCAGCACATAAGTATAAAGTACACGTATTACTATAATTAATAAATTATCAAAACAATTATTTTAGTACATTTCTATCATTTCAATGTAACCGTGAATAGTTACGACTTTCGTATTACTTGGCAATAAACTAAATAAATTGCAAACACTTCAAGTATATTGTGAATAACATTTTAAGAACATTGCTTTTCATATATTTACAGCCATGCCTTCAACCCACACATTTTTCTATATGAAAGGTATATTTAAGGACTTTTTAGAGGAAGTTATATAGCCATTCCAGAGTTGATCAGTGACGTCTTTTTTCTCAAGGATAATGATCAAATCGGGCATTCCAAAACGAAGTACTTCATCTATGTATTTATGTACATGTCAGTAAAAATGTTGTACAGCTATCAAATCTAAAGTAAAAATGTTTAAAGCGATGTATGAGATGTGACATATCCTTCATGCATGAATTAGCATGAATTATATGGAAGTATTAACATCAAAACATTGTGTGAAACCAAGTGGTGGGGATTCATACATTTGTACAATATTTTATACCCCTACACAGAGTTACAGGGGGGGGGACTACTGGATTCAGCTTGTCTGTCTGTTTGTCCGTCTGTAGAGGCAATCTTTTCGCCGCTAAATCTCCAAAACCCCTGGTCAGAAGGGCTCGAGATAGTAAAATATTGTGGAAGCTAAATCTCCACAACCCCTGATTTGATGATACTTTATTGAGGTGATAGTTACTATGTCTAATTGTTTATGGGCCATGTTACGCGCTCGAGATAGTCAAATACTGCGCGATTTCAATCTAAAACAATAATTGGAATTAACTCAATGATACTTTACAGAAGTGATAAGTACCATGCCTAGTTGTGCATGGTTAATGTTTTGGGTCACCAGATCAAGGTTTAAAAAGTTCGAGAAAGTAAAATATTGTGCGCTCTAATTCTCCGAAACCTTTGGTCAGAATTTATTGACACTTCACAGAAGTGATAAGTAGCATGCCTTGTTTTGCATTGTCCAATAATTAAAGCATCAAATGTTACATACATGTATGTACTGTGTCAGTGTGGTGTTCGGTGGTATTCATCACATTCAGTGATAGTTATAGTTTAAATAAGTCAAATATAGGCTACAGTATTTATTCCAGCAGTTGTTTTAATAAACGAGCGGACTTCACATTAATACCAAACAAATAATGACCTTTAGTTTTGACCTTAAATAAAAACAGTTTTCATCCTAGGAACCATGAACTAAGCTTGAGATAATGAGTAAGTGGGAACCATCATTATAACCATATTCTAGATCTTCCAAGTAAAAATAAATAAAGGTCAACTACTGATTATAAGTAAACTCACTACGAAGTTCGCGTGAATGCCCGACGCTATACCCAAACGTTTTGTAGTTATTTTTCTATCCACGGCGACCATGACCTCTAGCCCAAAAATGTATAACTATCATTCAATTCTCATAATCAGCATCCCTATCAATATTGTACTGTCTAAGTCTAAGCTTTGACCCAATATCGACCTTTACTTTTGACCAAAATACATATGTATATATGTTATGAAGTTATCTTTTCTAGACTCGTGACAATACATTTTCGCTAAAACGCTTTAATATCTTGACATAAGGCAATATTATTGATTCATAGAGCGGTAACATTGTGCATATTCAGTTATATTATTTGCAAATATAAGTACCAGTCTTCGGGCGTAAATATCATTCTTTGTTATATAAAAATACGCGCACTTCAGGATGCTGTTCTAACGTCAATGTCTTAGCAGTTTTGCGCAATATCTTAACAGTAAACTAAAATGCGCATGCTGAACTAGTATTTGCTCACTATCTACGTCTAGCATTTGATGCTTTTCCGAAACGCTTCATATACAAATAAACATGATAATTATAAAGTAGATGCGTTTCCGTACTTTTATGCGATTCTCGAGTAAAAGTCTCTCCTTTTCAAATGGTATCACGACATAATATCTCTACTTGTGCTGTATTAGTAAATGCTCACTTTCTTCGTCTAACCATATTCGCGAGGACTGATTTTGCCGCGGTTTTCGCATTTTGCCGCGGTTCGGCATATTCGCAAGTATTTATGTTGTAGTTTGTACTAATGGGAAAACGTCCTTATTTCGTTATTGAAGCCTCGGAAACCAGAAGGTAAATCAAGAGATTAATGCCAAGGTCATACCAGATAAACATACCAGATGCAATTTGTTTGTAAAACTAAAAAAGCTGAAGTGTATAAAACTATTTCAATGAAACCCTATATAAAAGACGAACGTTGAAAAAATAAATGAACAAAAATTCTTCATAAATACATTCAGTCTATAAACTGAATTCCACAAAGTTAAACTTTATGATGATCTGAAATACCAAAATCATTCAATTTAAAAAGCGCTTTGCAGTGAACGTGGCCGTGTGTTAAAAAGGAATTGGTTTCTTCGTGAACCCTTCTCAGAAAAGAGCCCAGTCGATCGATATAATATGTTACTTCATCATAAGTTTAAACATGTAATTGCATAATGCAATATTTGAATTTTTATCCTGACTACATATTTTGTGTCTGTTGTTTAAAATGTTTTGCTTTAAATACCATGCAGTGAAAAATCCCTACAGTCATTGCGACAATTATTTACGTAGAGATATAATCAAGTACCGAGATTTCTTACAATCACATTTCAATAGCTGTGGGTGTATCTCATAAATCATATGACGTTCTGACATCTGACTACAATAAAGCCATTTTTGTATTATAATTTAAAAAAAATTAAAAAACCCCAAAAAAAAAAAAAATATTTTTTTTTTTTTTAAAAAAAAAAATTAAAAAAATAAAATTTTTAAAAAAAAAATTATTTTAAAAAATAAAAAAAAATTATTTTTTTTTTTTTTTTTTTTTTTTTTTAAAAAAAAAAAAAAAAAAAAAAAAAAAAAAAAAAAAAAAAATTTTTTTTTTTAAAAAAACCAAAACCCCAAAATTTTAAAAAAAAAAAAAAAAAAAAAAAAAAATTTTTTTTTTATAAATTTTTTTTAAAAAAAAAAAAAAAAAAAAAAAAAAAAAAAAATTTTTTTTTTTTTTTTTTTTAATAACCCCCCCCCCCCCTTTTTTCTTCTTCTATTTTTTTAATTTTTTTTTTTATATTTATAACCTTAAAAAAAAAAAAATAAATTTTAAAAAATAAAAAAAAAAAAAAAACTCAAAACACAAACCATAATAAAAAAAAATATTTAAATATATAAAAAAAAAAAAATATAAAAAAAAAAAATTTCTCCAATTTTTAAAAAAAAAAAAAAAAAAAACACCCCCCCCAACAAAAAAAAAAAAATTAATAAATAAAAATAAAAAAAAAAAAAAAAATTAATAAAACACTCGTCAGAATGAGAAATCCTTACGCGATGTGAGAACAAATTAAATCCCTAGGTCTCACGAAAGCATTAATTAGATGGGCCTTCCTCATATTTATCAGATAGGCAGCAGCTAGTGGATGTCTCAGGAACTCTTTTGTCACATGACAAATTGTCTTGCTGTGTCTCTCAAGGTTCTATATAAGGTCCCATGTTGATTTTGTTTATTATTAAGATGTCTGCTGTTGTCAATATACAAAAAATGTATGCAGATGATTCTGCAATCTGAGTCACCGATACAAATAAGGATGAAATTGAGTCCACCCTATGTATTAAACTTGAAACAGTAAGTGAGAGGCTTATTTGTAATAAATTGTCTTTACATCTTGGCAAAACAGAGTCAATATATTTTGGTTCCGAGCATAAGGTTAAACCTCAATCTAAACTACTTGCTAGTTCCTGCTTATTATTCTGTCCTTGTACGATATTATTCCGACATGCAGCAATGTTTTCAGGACTTGTGACATTAATTTCTATAGAAAATGCTTAATGATCACTACATTGAGCGATATCATTAAATTATAAAGCGTTTATATTGTGTATATTTCAGTAATATGCGCACATTTATTTGAATATCGGGCGTTACAGAAAATCATCTTCATGCGTTATTACCAAGCATTTACTTGTAAGAAATAGTATTTCGGGAAACTTTGACGTCAAAATGAGAAATCAGTGTGCGATGTGAGAACAGCATCCTGAAGTTTGCACTGTAACACAACACTTAATGATGACATAATGATTAGCCAGTAGCAACTAGCAAATGGTGGCAAATATGCGTTTCGGTAGTAGCGCTCGCTTTTTCAATAAACATGCAAATAGAATTACTTAAAATGCATTATGTTAACGCTTTAAGATTTAATAATATAGCCCAATGTACATATATAAAAGTGTTTTAGCGTAAAATTATTGTCATGAGTCTAGAAAAGATTGTGATTGTGATTTGTTTTCATTTAATTGCATCGTAAAATTGTTTATTTATGATAAGTGGTCAAAAGTAGGACTTACATTAGGATAGTTTAAGTTAACGGAGGATCAATATTTAAGTTTTGTTTACATTTAAATAGCAAAGTGGAATAACTTTTAAATAATTAACTTCTAGCCTTTTGCTACAAATCACATACGTCAAAATATTTGTCTCTAGAGAGTAATTTATTTATAAGGTTTTATCAGGAACACAGTCTTTTGCTTTAATTGTTTGTAAATATTGTATTGAATTGGTTTGTAACTTAAGAAAAGTCCATTTTGATTTAAGAAATGTATATGTTTTCCGTTTTGTTTTTTTCAATAGTTATATAGTCAATGCCATTTAAAGCATATCCAGCCATTAAGGTAACTTGTCCAAAACAAAATGGCCACTGGTGAAAAAATGATGCTATTACTAAAATGTAGTCTGGTGGTCTTTTGACACAATACACAATCCAATTACTGTTATATGAGCTTTTAGAACCTGTTTTATTATGTTTTGTTGCAAAATTTGTTAAAATGTCATTTACGTTTTTTGGTTACTTACATGAAAAATATCCAATTTTTGTGCAAGTTTCCTGACAAAGACAAATGATGAAATTATTCAAACTGGCACTTATTGACTAGTTCTAAGTCGCCTCCTGATGCTTGACCATAGAAATTGTTGAACAGTTCTTTCAATCTTACACATCAACAGTTTATTACACATCACTGAATTGTGAAGTACACATGCTTGAGTTATGGTTAAAGGTAGAGCACTATTGTCTTTAGTGGGTGGGATGCATGTTTTTTTTCATTTGTTTTTCCTTTCATGTAAACTGTGTTTCTTTTGGTCGGGATGTCATAATATTGTAGTATACTGACACTGATAATTCATGTAAAGAGAACTATAAATTAGTGAATTATTATAAAGAACGGATACATTTTGAAACATATTCTTGCTAGTTGACAAACAAAGACTGAGAGTGACAGATTCAGTGGAAATAAAGAAACTAAAACTAAAGTTCCTTATGTACCCGTAGTGGGGCGTTCGCACACTCGAGCAGAGAGATACCAGTAGGTCTTGTATGTGCTGCGGCCGTTGTCGAGGCCTGAGTTAACCACTACCACCAGAGTATAGGCTGTCGAATGCTCATTGGATATCTGACCAGGAAAGCTAGCTGATACTGACTGGAAATTGCTGTCAGGTAAATTTCTCCTTTTTCGGCATCAAAATTCATTTTTCTATGCATTACGGGAGACATGCCGGGAACTCATCCAAGAAATAAGCTACACATGTTTTTTTGGACGGTCCTTGATAAAATCCCTTTCAAATCAAATCAAACTAGTGTTCGCATAAATTAACACAAATATGGACTTCAAAACTCGTAGCTTATTTTGGTATTATATTTAGCAACTGTGAAGCGTGCATATTTTGAAAAGTTATACAAAGGATGGGTACTAAAGTTCGTGTATGTATTTGCTGAACATAATAGATAAACATTATCCTCGACGTTTTAAATTAGGATTACATTTCAAAATGATCGTTAGTTGTAATTCAATATGTCAGGTTGTCAAAATAATTGTATACTCGTGTTATAAAAAGATCTTGTCTACAAAAGTCTGTAAAGTATGGTCCTATTATTTTTAAATCAGATAAATTCTGGGTGCTGTGGGGCTCGTTTTGGGGAGGCTGCGTTTTTGGTACGTGGCATTCCCTGTTTGATATTATTTTTGTTTTTAGTAAAACGATATAATGACAAAAATGGCCCAGACTGATTTCAATCTGGAAAAAGCGTTAAAGCAGGTGTTGTATTGCTTATAGAATATGTATAGTCACGCTACATTACTGAATAGGACACAAAAAATAATCAAGACACCCAAACATAAACGAATATGAGTAAATAGAGCTACACATGAAACCATAAAACGTTGATATCTTTAAAAAGTTCATTTCGAAATGGTTACATGTACATGCTATTAATACTTTTATAACTTTATTTACATATACATTGCATTTTTCGTTGCAGTAACTTTCCTTTTTAATTGCAAAGTAAGGTGTTCCTATTATGTCATATTTGAGAATAAACATATTCTGTTTGCCAATTAGCTATCAATCTCCCTAATACAATGTTAAGCCAACGTTACAGTTATAAGAAGAGCGGTGGCGTAGAGGTTAAAGTGTATGCCGCTCATCCCGGAGGTTGCGGGTTCGAGCCCCACTGGGGTCACGACCGTACCTCCTCATATGACTCTCAAAGTACAGTTTTTTTCCAGGAGGCGAACTCGAGAGTTACTCAATAAGTTGCAAGCTTTCTACACAATAGAGCTTAAATAAATTAGTATAAACTAAACTAAACAGTTTTAACAATGCCGCTGCTGTATTAATCGATTTTCATTTCTTTTCAATGAGTTGACAAGATATAACAAGTATTTAAGCTCAGGAAAAATGACCACTTCCTTTCTAAATTTGTTGAAAAAATAACGTAAAATATATCGAATGATTTAAAAGAAGGCTTGCAGTAAAACCTTTACGTTTTTAATTATAAAAATATAAACTTATTTAGTTTGTACGTAAAATTTAGTTATTTTTGTTTTTGTTATCTGAAAAATAAGTTTTCAAATACTGTATTGCTAATGCTAGAACTCTACTCATTTGGTACGAATGCTACACATACTCATTCCGTTACCTCGTTAGTATTTATCATCTAAAAGGGCATATTCACGAAGTTGTTATTGATGTTTATTTGTAACGCAAATGCATTTTGTAAAGTGTTTTCAATCTTTGTAAATATAGTGAGACTAAACTTTTGGTAGCCTTGGTTTCTGATTTCGCATGACTTTCATATAGACACAGTTAACATAATTACATAAATTACTACTCTACAGTTCATTCAGGGCGCTTTCATAGTTTCAGGGCGACAGGATCATCTCATCCTAAGTTTGTTACATTCTTTACCGGATGACATTCATGACAATCGCCATGTGTTTTGCTAAGTAGTATACATCGAGTTGAAGCCATTATGCATTTGAATTAGATTCTCATATCTTGAAGACATATTTGTAAAGTAAATATTACAAAACAGCTTCCGCATTTACAAATGTAATTCCAATAAAATAAGACAAAACGCAGAAGGAAAGAGGAAAACATTTACAGAGCCGCCTTTCTCATTCAAGTCATTTCAGTCGCCCTTTAATGAGGCATGTCTAAGATTAGGAAGTGATGTCATTTGTACTAAAATAATGCTAATACATTTGGCTTTTGAATTGTACAATTTCTTATCTTGCGATTTTCCGCCTGAAAGAAGAGGAACTTAAATTCATGTTATATGTCATTAGGTCAAAACTATCTAATAACCGGATCAAACGTAATATTTGAAAAGAAACATACTGATTGAAATTAAGAATTATTTTGCCTAATAAGTTTTAGCTCGACATAGAATAATATAATGCTAGACATTTATTTTTATGTTAAAAGGAAAGCAAAAAGTAAACTAAGTTCCAAAATCATATTGAGTTGTTTTCAAGCCTGCGCAGAATCGTTAGGCTTGTCAGTTTTAAATTCATTGTGATTGTTTTTACAAATCAAAGTTACACATTTCTCTGTATTTTGAACTTAAGGAGGGTCGATACCTTAGACTTCAAATTTGGTAATCCTTCCGATTTTGTTGAAACTTGGTCCAAGTATAGTACTATGATTCATCGTTATTGACGTAAGAGGCCATGTAATACAACTGGTGGCGGTAACTTTATCTTTACTATACTGTAGGCTTATAGTGCATACCAATTGAGCCGCGTCATGCGAAAATGGGCCTTAAGGCGATCAGTATGGATCCAGATCAGCCTGCACATCCGTGCAGTCTGATCAGGATCCATACTGTTCGCTATTTAGTCAATATAAGTGCCTTGGTACTTTCAGCAAACAGAAAGGATCCTGATCAGACTGCACTGAGCTGGATCCATACTGATCGCAATCGCATTAAGGCCCATTTTCGCATGACGTGGCTCAATTTATCTTGTCGATACCAGGAATAAATTACATTTCTGTCTGTAAATAACATTTTTGTTGTCGCTGTTAATTTATGAAATACATACACAGACATACTCTTGCATGGTTTATATCACGAAATGAATATATTAATTTTGAGATCTTATTTTAGATTGGCTTGCATATACGGGCAAATAATAGTATGATCATTATTCAAAATTTGCTGACAAATATGTAATATATGTCTTACAGGAGACAAAGACAATATCCTACAAATATCGGCACGTCACCTCCAAACAGGGACTTGTTTCTCTAGATATGCGATCCCTACCAACGGTTACATAAACTACCATATCACAAAGCTAACGGGACTTGAATACCACGGCAGAACCTTGTACCAGGATATGCAAGCTGTCGATGCATGTGAGATTAGTGTGGTGCTGATTTCAACCAATGGATAGCCAATATCGACACAAAAGATCCGATTTTAGTGGCCCACAATTCTTCATTTGATGGGCGTATGCTTAATAATGCATATCAGAGACATTCTATCACATGTAGCAATATTAAAAGATATGCCGACACATTGTCATACTTCAAAACAAAATATCCAGACCGTAAAGGCCGAGGTGCCTACACATTATCTTCGCTGTCCCGTGAGTACCTCCCCGGGAAAGAATTTGATTTTCATAATGCTGACGAAGACGTGAAGTGTCTAACAGAGTTGCTTATTTGTAGTCACATAAATGAAACCGACCTAAAATGTCCTTTAGCATCCGTTGAGGAATTAACTTACAAACGGCTTTTAAAAGCCAATAAGATGGAAAACTTGTCAACATACAATGATGCTGTAAAAAACAAGAGTATTTCAATTATTGTCAGCGAAAGGTTAGCTGAAAGCGGCCTCAGACTGAATCATTTACAAATAGTGGCAAGAAGATCCGGAGTCGATGGTGTGAAAGCTCGGTGTGGACAATGTAGGTTTAATGTTGAAGACATAATGTCCCAGATGTGATTCTATACATATTGCTATAACCCGATACGAACAAATAAATATCAGAGTATAGTTTAATTTGTATCACTTTATTTTATTTCCAGTTAATGACAGTTTTATAAAATACAACTACATGCACTATCTATTTCATTAGAACTGCATGACGTAATTATACGCTGATATTTTCGGTATGTAAATCAAAATTAAAAAGCAAAACAAAGCTATATGACTTTTTATATTAGTAAAACTTAATTTATCTTAAAAAGGTTATTATATAATCAATATATTACCTACGTGATAACCCATACAATGTTTCATGCTTAATATTAGAAATACTGACGCTCATTAATACTTTTGAAATTGACGTAAAAAAATGCAACATCTACAGCGCAACGAAGCATCGAGCGACGTCGATAAAACGTTGCGTTTTACGTAACAAAAACGGAAGTACATTTTGTCTTCTATACAATATTGTGAAAAACTGAAGAAGTAAAGTTCCCTTTCTTTATTTGACTTTTCCCTTGAAAATTGATTACTTTTGCTGAAAATAAAATTTTTAGCGGGCCTGTAGTTTTTTAAAGATGTCTTTTTTGCCCGTGTTTGCCGATTTTTTAAAAAAATTTATATCCGAAAAAGCATGGACTGCTCACTGAAATGATAAATGCCCGTTGTAATGTAGCGCGTTATCACCGAAAAATACGCTTGTCCTTATATAAATTAAATAAAGTTTAAAGTGTTCCATAAGAAGTACATTGATCACATAAATACCTTTGAAATACGCTGCACAAGTCTCTGCGAACGATTTGTTTCATTTTACACTGACGATGTCAAAATTTGAAGACATTTTGACGCGAAAGGTGATAAAAACCAGGAGCACGTTCGCTTACCGGTAAACAATGAATTATGATCTTCGACGCTTATGCAGTAGTATACAACAAGTAGATATAGGTTTCACTATTATTTCCTCATTTAGATTGTTTAAAGTCCAGGCCGACCCTGGGATTTCTAACCAGGTGAATTTGTCAAAACTCTGAACTGGCGAACAAGATTCGAAGACGGGACCCCCGGAACGGTGACATCACCTTTTTCGTCTATAAATATGTGCAGACTAGGTGTCATCAACTTTTCGAAAGGAGTATAGAAGTCATTCGAATATTTTCTCTTCAATAGGTAATCAACTATTCGAATGGATGATATCACATTTTCCCTTTGGAAAAGTTATACCACACATTCCTTAATCTATAAAAATATAGACACCCATTCGGATGTGTTATATCACCCATTCGAATAGCTGATGTCATGTTTTACTTTTGAATAGGCGATATCAAGTATGGGTGATTACCCATTCAAATACGTATTAAAATGTTTTCCCTTTAAAAAGCTGACATAAATTATTGCAACGGGTGATATCACATATTTCAAATGGTGTTATCACTTTTTGAAATAAAGTTTATGTGTATTGTTTATACGTAATTAAATGTACTTAAATAAATTTTTTATTATTTTTATATTATTCAAAAGTTTGTTAAGGAAATCTTAAGAAACGGCAAAGTTAGCCCTAGGTAAGTATTTGTGACGGACTGACGCACAAAGCGATTAGATCACCCACCAATCTTTGGCTATTGGTATTACTCACAATTTGTCTAAGTAATCATAAAGTTTTGACAAAAGTGATTTGGTATTGCTGCCTTACGTTTCATAAACTTGTATTTCAATATGGCCTTTTACAACAATTAAAATGTATATATAGAATTTTCAATTCATAAAAAGAAAAGAAAAAAAGAAAGAAAAAAAGTTGTATTGCTTATTAAAAACGGGTCGTGTTGTCGGCAAATTGTGTATGTCAAGGTCATATTTGACAGACTTTACCGTATTCAATTTGGACTAAGTTTATGACACAAAACCCGAACGCTGGGTATACCTTTTCCATTTCTTCAGATTTCTGTGTCAAACATTGAAATTGCAACGTTTAGCACAGCAGGGTTGTGATGCCGCTAACTTTTGTAGGTCAAGGTAATACAATGTATTTGACATAATTATGCCCATTTTTGTACTTAGATCTTGACACAACATTATGGGTTATTCTGACAAAGTTTAAGAGGGCGACACAAGTGTTCTTTTGAACACCCATCTAGTAAAATGTTTCATTATTTCGTAGTGCAAATACCGTCCTTTCAATTCGGATGATATCTCAAATTCGAATAGGTGATATCCCATATTCCGTTTGAAACTGGGGTATACGGTACTCAAATTTTTCAATATGTCTTTAAATAAGTGAAAACCTCTTTTTTGAATTATAGAGCTCACCCAATCGTTGTATTCATAGACGAAATATGTGATATAACCTTTCGAAATGATGATATCAACTATTGCCTTGGCATAGGTGATATAACCTGTTCAACCATTCGAATGGGTAATATTGCCTTTTGCAATATGTGTAATCCCCTTTTAAAAGCGAAAAGGTCATATCATATTTCAGTAAATTAAATGCTTACCACTCTATGGCGGTCCGTTTTCTCTCGATTCGATTAAAAAACAACATGTTTAATAAAATGACCGTTTTTAATAACAACGTAGAATAAACACATATATTAACTGTACAGTAAATGAATGGAAAACAATAGTGAAGGCCGGCGCGGTGGTCGACTGGTTAACGGTAGTGTCACATTTTTCGGTGATGTACAATGTGCACGTAAAAGAACCAATGGGCCTATTCATAACAGAGCTAAGGACTTGTACCCGGATTCCTTTGTATCTACATATGTTTCTTCAACCTACGCCAGGCCAAAGGTTCGGTAAGCGAACGTGCTCCTGGTTTTTATCACCTTTCGCGTCAAAATGTCTTCAAATGTTGACATCGTCAGTGTAAAATGAAACAAATCGTTCGCAGAGACGTGTGCAGTGTATTTCAAAGGTATTTATGTGATCAATGTACTTGTTATGGAAAACTTTAAATGTCCACTATGTACGATCGTTTATGTAAAGGCTGCAAACGTATAAACTCCGATTTTCAAATGTTCTACAAGTTTGCCGAGTAAGCTCCCATAGCGTTACGCTCGCGTTGTATACCTTTATATATTATATGAACCAGTAAAAAAAAATTCGATGTTTTATTTTTTTAACACAATAACGTATAAATAGTAGGTAAAACATGTTTTGAATAGAAATTTGCTAATAAAAGGTTAATACAGAACTGGACCAGGGACTGTGCGTAAAGTGAGTGCATGTATTTATCGTGAACAAGATCGCCGGTTATTTTACATATTAAGTACCGGTATTAAATGAACCATGCACAGATAAAATGTACTATGTCTGAAAAATGATAAAAAAGTCACACATTAACTATTCATAATATCCTATTTAACGATGTGCAATTTTAATTTTAACAATGGATTCAAGAGACAAAAACTATATTGCAAATATCATTTTGGAGAATATCCGAACTCGGTATTTTGGCCTTTGTATATATGACAAAGCAGTCACGAGGGCTCAAATACCGTGTGCGATGTATACATATAGACTACTTAAACGTGAATCAACACTATAGACTAAACGACACCCAAGTTTTCTATTAAGATGATTACAATTAGTTAAGCATTTACGTCATTCATTGGTTTATGATACTATTAATGTTTTGTAATTAAGAACAATAGTTGTCATTAGTCTTTTGAACTACCAAGCCTATTGAGCGTAACCATAATACTATTTGTGATTATTGAGGTCTAAGTGAATAGGGAAAATTGATCTGTGATATAAAACTCATTTGTTAATTATATAATTTTATAATTTTTAGTATGTTTGATAATGTCGCTGTTATATGTTTTTAATTTATTTGTAATTATGTGTATTTTAGCTGAATAAAAATCAATCAATCAACGAATCGATGCACATGGATGTATTATAGTAGCCAAACAAGTAAAGAAAGAAAACGCGGGCTATATGAAAAGCGTATTTTAGAGTCACTCAAGCGCAATCGTAATTATATACCAGATACATTTGTAGTACTAATCTATGTGATCTTGCATAGTTGTTAGACACTATCACAAAAGCGAGAATATATACAAGTAAATTCCTGGTGTAAATTCTCAATTGAGAGTTTGTGAGTTTAAGGTAATCAGTACATTTGAACATTAGACAAAAACGATCAAATGTCCAATGGCGACAACGACGCAAACAATCTTGAAAACTCGTGCAGCTTTTTCAAATGGTGACATAGCATCTTTAAAACAGAGTATTTTATCAAATGAATATTTTACATATCAAGGGAGACAACAAAGTTTACAAATGAAAATAAGCACAGCTTGATTTGAGTATACACATGACAAACAGAACAAAGAGAATGCATGTCTATTTTGCTCTGGTATTCCAGTGTTAAATTAGTGGATTGAAATGTGAGAAGGAACCGTGATGAAATTGAAAAAGATGTCTCTAAATCAACGCCTCTTAAGCTTCTTGAATTGCCAATTAGTGGTTTCGTAATACACATTATTCCTTAATAAACGCGGTCTCTAGTTTAAGCGTATTGTCTTGCATGATAATACAATCATGTAAATAAGGTTATAGCACTATGGTCGGGCCAGAAGTTCTAACAGCATTAGTAAACGTCCCTTCGCCAGAAATGTTATCGAGTACGATAATGTCATTTTTAGACGTATTGTTTCAATTAAATTAAATGAGAGTAAATCTAGGAGTTAATAAACTGTTTGTACAGGATTAATTGTGTTTTAACAAAGAATAAATACTATGATAAGTATTATACATGTAATAATAACAATATAGATATTGATGGCTCAGTTTCCAAAGATGTAAGGCCTTGGGTACTATTAAATCAGAAAGTGTTAATACTGTGCAGATTTGAAGAAATCATTGCCAGGATAGCATCATGAAGTGCGCATGTTTTTGACTTCGCGCAATAATTTCTTGTTTCAGCGTTAATGTCAGCGAGATGTGCGGTTTCTTACTTGTAAATGCACAATATTTACCTCTGAAGTTTGATGTTTTTCTATAACGCTCGATATTCAAATTAACATGCGAATCAAGTTACTGAATATGCACAATAGTAACGTCTCATGATTTAATAATATCACTAAATGTAATGATAATAAAGAGTTTCGCCATAAAGTATGTCACGAGTCTTCAAAAGACTGCTTCCTGTCATAATTATTAACATCGCACAATGACAGAATAATTAGCAAGCAGCAACTAGCAAATGGTGCCGTATTTATAATTGTGTTACAGAAATATACAAATTATTTCATACGCAATTCATACGCAATTCATGCACATTTCTAAGACCTTACGTGTGTATATATGTTGAAAATTTCAGGCACAACCATATGCTCTTAACGATGCACTCATACAAATTTTCATAATGTGAGTAAACACATCTTTTGGGAACACATCGCGAGAAACGGAACAGTTGTGGTCCTTGACACAGTAAGAATTAAGACCGGTAACATCTAAGTATTGGCATTTGACTTAGTCAAAATTAAGGCATTCTATATAGCAAGTTTGTAGCACTCATTACTCTTCAAGTAATGGACATAAGGTCACGAATGTACACAGATGTCCATATGATCTTAAGTTGTGCAACTTGGTTTTAGTTTTTATATTGGACCTGTTACATTGTACATCTAAGTTATAGACATAGACTTCGTCAAAGTTAAGGCATTTTGTATGGAAATATTGTAACAGGCACTGCTCCTTATGTAATTGACATCACAGTTATGACTGCTGTCTTAGTCATAACTAAGATATTCTATATGGTAAGTTTTTGCCTGCATTGCTCCTAACCGAAATGCCATAGAGTCACAGACCTTTACACAAATATTCATTGAGATGAGAAATTGACTTTGTTATATAAATGTGTAAGATATTTTGCTGCTCCTTCAAAAAAGGCCAACTTCTTACATATGTATGTACATATCATGAAGTGAGACAAAATGTAGTTAACTTTGTCACTCAGTAAGACCAAAGTTTCGGAAATCTGCCAGTGTTTTGTGACAAAGGTAGAAAGTGGGGGCAACCAAGTCTTATGAACTAAATTCTAGTTTACGCGTGTACTACTGCTATGAATATATTCAAGTAGATCTTTTATCCTTTTTAACTTCCTTTGTTCTTCTCTTTCATTGACGTGCAAAATGTGTACTGCATTTAAAATGATCATTCAAGTGTTATTTATACAATAATTTATACATGTTATCACGCACATCTTTCTGATAGTTGTAATTCGATATGTCGGGTTGTCAAAATTAGTGTATACTCGTGTTATATATCGAAGCAAAAGAAAATATCTTATCTAATTTAGTCTGTAAACTAATGTCCTAGGTTTTTAATCAGTTAAATTATACTCTTGTTTTTAAACGATATCATGACAACAATTTTCTAGTCTTTACAAATATGCATTGACATTTCAATTTGGAAACCGTTTAAGCAAATGTATTGCTTATAGAATATGTTTATTCACGCTAAGTTACTGAATAGGACACAAAAGAAATAAGACACCCAAAACGACACGATTATGCATAGATAATGTTACACACATTTATTAATTATAATAAATCTTTAAAGACAAAATGCAAACTGTTGAAAAACAGGTACCTGTAATTAAGAAATCGTGAATTATTCCGCCTGACACATCACCTCCGGGGAATGCTTCAATTTCGATAAAGCACTCCAAGCCATAGATTATTTCGATTCTTATAAGCCGAATTTATGAAAACTATCGTTACTAATACGGACCTTTTTTCAGTTCGACGGTAATGTGTAAAATGGCATAAATAGTGGCTGTTGGAATTCACTCCCCAATTTTGAGCCACCATTCAAGATATCATGTATATATATATAGCTATATTATACAAACTTATTCTAGTCTAATCATTTAATACATAAAATATATAAAATACCTGACTGTGACATCATGCAGAAGACGTCAGATTTAGAAGCTGACAAACCAGATAATCAATTTTAAATGCGCACCGCTAAACTGAACTGTACAACGTTTTAAAGTAGAGTTTTGACGTCATTGTGATGACGTAAACGTTTTCATTCATTGTATTGTCTCCCGGAATCAAAACACTGCATGACGGTTAATCCTGAACTTTTTTTTTTGGCTTTTTAAAGGAACAGAATGTGAAGGTGCTAAGGCTTAGCTGTTGCAATCAAAAATAATATTTAGGTTCTTAATCACAACTCTTGTGACTGGTGTATCAATACAGATATTATTTCTATTTCAGTATTTTATTTTCTGCGTGGGAGTAAATTAGAAAAGTCGGAAGAAGCTACTTCCATGTCTGAAACTCCACCTACTTGTCCAAGTGCTTTAATCAAATTGACCATAGAAATAAACCATAGGCATATTCGAATTATACATGTTTTCTCCCTTTTCTCGTGCCAATTGATAAATGTGGCGTTACGGGTGTTTCTATGTCTTGAGACCCGAATCTATCGTTATAGTGTATATTTGATTGTAACTGATTTATATTTTTTATTCATTCATTACACATATTAACATCATCGTACTCACAATGTTTCTTAAATATTTTCATCAAAAATAATTTACCATTTTGAACTTTAAAATACATGTCAGTCAATAACTATTGACATGAATATATTGGTTCTACATTTTATAAAGTTAATGTCAATCAACAAGTGGCAATATTACATAATGATAATGTTATAATGCGTAAAATTATTAAGTGTACAGCGTATTAAAAGTTTACCGAAGCAAAAAAGATCAAAGAAGATATCCTTTCCTTCATACACGA
>JAFMSR010000009.1:44113509-44159368 GCA_022818135.1 Saxidomus purpurata | reverse complement strand
TTTTGGTTCAAATAAATGTCATTTCTGCCGGTAAGAAAATAAGAGCAATTTGTAATTGTGGTCCTGCAACTTTAAAAAGCTGAGTGACTGTCATAATATTTGACTTAATCAAGGTGCATAACTGCAATTACAGATTCGACGCAAAAATTAAAATCCAGGTGCACAACTTTACTTGCAAGTTAAGATGGATGATTCTCAGTCAAATAGTGATACAGGATTTTCGGACGTGCGTACCTACATACGCTCGCAGACACGCCCTTAAAGACGGACAAATGCAAATATAAATTCCTGCCCCGCATCCGCAAGCGGAGACATCAAATAATGTGCTTTAATAACGCTCTACCACAGATTTACGTAACATTACTTATATAGCATTGTAATCCATGTATAGAGTTTATACACATGCTTACGTTCATATGTAGCTATACAAAAATACGTGCTCCCATTGTTATTACCTGGAACCAATTCAATTGGAAACTTTCCCTTACAATGTATCCCCTTCAGAAAAATTAATGGGTAGATGTTAAATCAAACGGAGCACTTATTTACTACTACACTAGAATAATGCAGATAAAACATATTTCTAAATTACTTAGAAAAATAGTTTTTATCGTGATGATAAAAAATAGTAAAGGCTTTTAGATTAAGTCAAAAGCAAAAACATGACCACAAATGATATATGGATCCCCTGGTGCACCCTATGAAGAGATATCATTTGAAGAAAATTGTTGACAACGTACAACGTACGACGTACGACGTTCCACGACGATAGACACAGGATGTCCTAAAAACTCACATTGAGCTAATGTGAGATGAAAATTAAGCCACAAAACGGGGACAAAAACGAGAAAAGTTGAAGTTAGTGTAAGAATTGCCTTAGCATAACTTTAACTGTTTTGAGTTTTTACTGAAGTTCTGATGTGGAAATGTTATTGTTCACATTTCTATATTTCATTTTAACAACTGTGTAGAAAAGTCAAAATAAGCAAGACAATAGTCAGTCAATTTTGCTTAAACTTCTACTTTTTCTACCTTTCTTGAGACATTGCCATCGCAAAAAGTCGACTTTAAACATTAAAAACTAATACTTTACTACTTGCATCTGGTAGATATCTCAACGGCGCAAACAGGATTCCGTAAGATACAAAACGTGCGCGAGTTCCAGAGACACTTCCTGGATTTTTACATACCCAGTGTATACACCGTACAACCGATTAAAAGGATCCTGGTTTCAGGTCTCCTTTGAAAAAAAAACATAACTTATGTTAATGGAAGAGCAGAGAGCGGAACCTGCGATACCTTACTGCTAGACCGCAGACGAACTCTAAAAATTATAATGTGCTACAGTTTTTTTTTTCATTCAACAAACGTGTTTTGCTGCACTTTGCTGTTATGGTTACTGAACGTACACATGCGTATGTACTTTTATTCATCCTTAAATCTTAATATAGGTTTACACTGTTTCTTGACATTATCTGAAAATTGTTTACAGAAAGTTGTGAAAACGTACGTTTAAAAAGCTAATTACATTTGATTATATAGAAGGCCCAGGAGGCAGTCTGCAGTTTTATTTGCTTTTCATACAACACTCCGCAATAAAAAATGTCAATTATTTCAATTCAGAACCAAAACCTTCATCCACCAGCTCAACATTCTGTGTTTTTCAATATTTCGAAATCTGACGACAAAATAACACCAATTTTGCTAAATGTTTATACTACCACTGAAAATTGTCTTCCACTGATTGGACCAACTGCTACACTGTTTCCGACTCGTGGAACACTGTGAATCTCGAAAACAAGCTCAATTATATATGGCATCCATACCGTTTTCCCAATATTTCAGAGCAAAGAAAGTACTGGGGGACGGTTGTTGTGTTTGACGAGGTTAGTCAGAAACGTTTCATATTTAATGGGAATGATACTTACACAGATTCATACGTTTTGTTAATAACTTAAGACATTTACACTTACACATTAAGACCAGTACTAGTGCCATATGAGGAGGTACATTCGTGACCCCAGTGGGGCTCGAACCAGCAGCCTCCAGGATGAGCGGCAGACACCTTAACCTCAACAATGTCATCTTTAATAGGCTAAGGGAAAGAAATAGACGATAGAAATGTAACACGTCCTGCAATATATCAATTTACCTGCTCAGAATATATCAAACTTGTGTTGTTGATATAGTTGCCTGATGTACATGCGATGTGTATGATACTGTAGGCACTTAATCATTAGGAGCATGCTATTTCGCTATGCCACAAAACGTACAATTCAAGTCGATGACCAAAATGTTGTATTTACAGTTCAATTTTCATACACAGGCGACTTTTCTGGCTGAAAACAATTTTAATTACTCACGGCTTCATTTTTCTAGCTGAACACATTTTTAGTTACTCGTGGCTTCGTATAAACACAATAATAAATCGCTTTGCAAGACATGCAATACCGAGGTGTCTTAGTGACTTACTACATAAATACTGTGATCTGAACACAAAATAAGTTGTTCTCAACGGAAGATTTTTTTGAAACATGTTTTAGAATATCATAGAAGGAATTGTAGGAAAAGTATGCACCGGGAATACATTTTGGTAAGACGTATACTTTGCGCCACATTGAGTCAAAAGTTTTTTGAAGTACACTGCATGGTTATAAAATGAGTTTTTTTCTTTGATTTGATCTGGAACCTAGCTGTTTTTCCCCGGTGACCCAAATTACATATTGACATCTAAATCATTCAGACAAACACTCATGGCATTCAAATGTTCATCATTATGTAAATGGCCTTTAACATTTCGCAGGATGCTTACTTGTTACAAACCTAGAAAAATCTTCTTGCACGGTCTGTCAAACATAAACAACGCTTTAGTTCCAAATATTGATTGTACAGTATGCATATAATAATGCATTGTACAGAAATTAACACGAATTCGGAGCTCACTGGGTTTTTTATTGCAATTTGGATTATCATTTCCATCCGTTTACGTTTACACAAGCTATAAAAATGCTTTGTACTAAAATTCAACGATTTATTTATTAAAAATAGCAGATAAAGATTATCCTCAACATGATACCACATTTCAAAATGAGTTTATTCAACTGTTTCAAACATTGCTGTCACGCAAAGCTTTATGATAATTGTAATTCATTATTTTGGGTTGACTGAAGATACAAAATGTAGAAGTACTGTAATTATAATATCCGTGTTATATATCAAGGCAAAAGAAAAGATCTTGTCTATTTTAGTCTGTAAACTGAGATCCTAGTTTTTTAATTAATTAAATTATATCTTAATGAAAAATTATAATGACAAGCAGGGCAGATACTTTAAATACATTAAGATTACAATCAGGAGACCGTTAAAGCAAATGTTGGATAAGTTATAAGATATTATAAGGTTTAATAAAGTATAGAGATTCAGATTCCCTTTAATTTCAATTTTGGAAATGTTGGGACGTCATTTTAAAACCAGAGGGAGTGTGTCGTAGGGTGTGTTATTCGTCATTTTTTTGTATAACATTTGTACTTTTGAAACTAGTGCTATCACTAAATGTGATTAATACCCCCGAAAGACTGCTTTATAAACTGAAGAAGTTCGTAGTAACAGAATTCTTTGCAAACGAACAAAAAATAAATATTGTTCTTGGCAATAACTCTGTAATTTGTCAAGATAGAGTTATGGTTCTTGTACACTGCACTTCCTCTCAATGTGCTTGTCCATTGTTTGAAGTCGTATTGAATTCCAACCAATATTTTTCGAATTAAGTAAAAGTAACAAAGGGCAATCACTCTGAAATGAGTTAAAATAGAGTTATTGTTCTTTGCAGTGCACTTCCTTTCATTGTGCTTGACCATCTTATGAAGCTGTATTGAATTCCAACCAGTACTTTTCAAGTTATGCTCCGGACAAGGAAAAGTAACAAAGGGCGATAACTCTGTAAATTCTCAAGAACGAGTTATGGTTCTTGTACACTGCACTTCCTCTCATTGTGCTAGACCATTTTATGAAGTTGTATTGAATTCCAATTAGTAGTTTTCAAGAAATGCTCCGGACAAGGAAAAGTTACAAAGGGCAATAACTCTTTAACTAGTCAAGATAGAGTTATGTTTCTTGTGCACTGCACTTCCTCTCAATGTAATGTGCTTGACCATTGTATGAAGTTGTATTGAATTCCAACCAGTAGTTTTCAAGTTATGCTCCGGACAAGGAAAAGTAACAAAGGGCAATAACTCTGTAATAAGTCAAGATGGAGTTATAGTTCTTGTGCACTGCACTTCCTCTCAATGTGCTTGACCATTGTATGAAGTTGTATTGAATTCCAAGTAGTAGTTTTCAAGTTATGCTCCGGACAAGGAAAATGCAACAGACCGCCCGACCAACCGACCGACCGACCGACCGACCGACCAATCACCGGGTGACTCCTATATCTTGTTTGTTTCAAGTGCTATTCGTTTCGGGGGTATAATAATAAAGGAACTTATAACAGATGACATGCTGTTTTTATTTCACTACTATCAATTTTGGTATAAAACACTAATGGCAAAAGGGAAACAATCCAATACAACCTGCTCCGTAATATTTGATTTTACCACGTTTCCTATATTACCTTATACCTGTGTAAAAAGTATTCAATCATGTCCCGTTATAATGTACTAATCTCTTACTAACCTGTGACCCGTTGATGAGTGTTGCCATATAACACCTATACATATTGCAGCACATAAGTATAAAGTACACGTATTACTATAATTAATAAATTATCAAAACAATTATTTTAGTACATTTCTATCATTTCAATGTAACCGTGAATAGTTACGACTTTCGTATTACTTGGCAATAAACTAAATAAATTGCAAACACTTCAAGTATATTGTGAATAACATTTTAAGAACATTGCTTTTCATATATTTACAGCCATGCCTTCAACCCACACATTTTTCTATATGAAAGGTATATTTAAGGACTTTTTAGAGGAAGTTATATAGCCATTCCAGAGTTGATCAGTGACGTCTTTTTTCTCAAGGATAATGATCAAATCGGGCATTCCAAAACGAAGTACTTCATCTATGTATTTATGTACATGTCAGTAAAAATGTTGTACAGCTATCAAATCTAAAGTAAAAATGTTTAAAGCGATGTATGAGATGTGACATATCCTTCATGCATGAATTAGCATGAATTATATGGAAGTATTAACATCAAAACATTGTGTGAAACCAAGTGGTGGGGATTCATACATTTGTACAATATTTTATACCCCTACACAGAGTTAAAGGGGGGGGACTACTGGATTCAGCTTGTCTGTCTGTTTGTCCGTCTGTAGAGGCAATCTTTTCGCCGCTAAATCTCCAAAACCCCTGGTCAGAAGGGCTCGAGATAGTAAAATATTGTGGAAGCTAAATCTCCACAACCCCTGATTTGATGATACTTCATTGAGGTGATAGTTACTATGTCTAATTGTTTATGGGCCATGTTACGCGCTCGAGATAGTCAAATACTGCGCGATTTCAATCTAAAACAATAATTGGAATTAACTCAATGATACTTTACAGAAGTGATAAGTACCATGCCTAGTTGTGCATGGTTAATGTTTTGGGTCACCAGATCAAGGTTTAAAAAGTTCGAGAAAGTAAAATATTGTGCGCTCTAATTCTCCGAAACCTTTGGTCAGAATTTATTGACACTTCACAGAAGTGATAAGTAGCATGCCTTGTTTTGCATTGTCCAATAATTAAAGCATCAAATGTTACATACATGTATGTACTGTGTCAGTGTGGTGTTCGGTGGTATTCATCACATTCAGTGATAGTTATAGTTAAATAAGTCAAATATAGGCTACAGTATTTATTCCAGCAGTTGTTTTAATAAACGAGCGGACTTCACATTAATACCAAACAAATAATGACCTTTAGTTTTGACCTTAAATAAAAACAGTTTTCATCCTAGGAACCATGAACTAAGCTTGAGATAATGAGTAAGTGGGAACCATCATTATAACCATATTCTAGATCTTCCAAGTAAAAATAAATAAAGGTCAACTACTGATTATAAGTAAACTCACTACGAAGTTCGCGTGAATGCCCGACGCTATACCCAAACGTTTTGTAGTTATTTTTCTATCCACGGCGACCATGACCTCTAGCCCAAAAATGTATAACTATCATTCAATTCTCATAATCAGCATCCCTATCAATATTGTACTGTCTAAGTCTAAGCTTTGACCCAATATCGACCTTTACTTTTGACCAAAATACATATGTATATATGTTATGAAGTTATCTTTTCTAGACTCGTGACAATACATTTTCGCTAAAACGCTTTAATATCTTGACATAAGGCAATATTATTGATTCATAGAGCGGTAACATTGTGCATATTCAGTTATATTATTTGCAAATATAAGTACCAGTCTTCGGGCGTAAATATCATTCTTTGTTATATAAAAATACGCGCACTTCAGGATGCTGTTCTAACGTCAATGTCTTAGCAGTTTTGCGCAATATCTTAACAGTAAACTAAAATGCGCATGCTGAACTAGTATTTGCTCACTATCTACGTCTAGCATTTGATGCTTTTCCGAAACGCTTCATATACAAATAAACATGATAATTATAAAGTAGATGCGTTTCCGTACTTTTATGCGATTCTCGAGTAAAAGTCTCTCCTTTTCAAATGGTATCACGACATAATATCTCTACTTGTGCTGTATTAGTAAATGCTCACTTTCTTCGTCTAACCATATTCGCGAGGACTGATTTTGCCGCGGTTTTCGCATTTTGCCGCGGTTCGGCATATTCGGAAGTATTTATGTTGTAGTTTGTACTGCATATGGGAAAACGTCCTTATTTCGTTATTGAAGCCTCGGAAACCAGAAGGTAAATCAAGAGATTAATGCCAAGGTCATACCAGATAAACATACCAGATGCAATTTGTTTGTAAAACTAAAAAAGCTGAAGTGTATAAAACTATTTCAATGAAACCCTATATAAAGGACGAACGTTGAAAAAATAAATGAACAAAAATTCTTCATAAATACATTCAGTCTATAAACTGAATTCCACAAAGTTAAACTTTATGATGATCTGAAATACCAAAATCATTCAATTCAAAAAGCGCTTTGCAGTGAACGTGGCCGTGTGTTAAAAAAGAATTGGTTTCTTCGTGAACCCTTCTCAGAAAAGAGCCCAGTCGAATATTTTACTTCATCATAAGTTTAAACATGTAATTGCATAATGCAATATTTGAATTTTTATCCTGACTACATATTTTGTGTCTGTTGTTTAAAATGTTTTGCTTTAAATACCATGCAGTGAAAAATCCCTACAGTCATTGCGACAATTATTTACGTAGAGATATAATCAAGTACCGAGATTTCTTACAATCACATTTCAATAGCTGTGGGTGTATCTCATAAATCATATGACGTTCTGACATCTGACTACAATAAGGCCATTGTCGTATAGTAGTCTAACAACGATTCAATTACCCCAATGAATGTAAAGATACCGTTTTATTTTACGAACAAAGGAGTTCAAAATATGGGGGATTGGTACAAAGACATTTAGTCTACAAACTTTTAAACAATTTTTCAGATTTGTTTCTTAAATGTTCTGAGACATTAAGATATAAAATGATCCAAAAGCAATGCAACGAGTCCTGTTATTAGCAAAGCCTCCAACACTGCAATTATGATGTGATAGAAAGCCTAACATTCATTTACGTTCATTAATGAGGTTTGTCACGGAAAGCGTCTTAAGAAAAGAAATATGACGATTGTTTCAGCGTTGTTTACTACATACACGTCACCATTTGCTGGTTGCTACTTGCTAATAATTATGTCATTGTGCGATACTATTCCGACTTAAAACGATATTTTCAAGACTTGAGCCAATAATTTCTGTCAAAAACGCTTTTTATCATTACATTGGGCCATATTATAAATCATAATATTGTGCATATTCAGTAAATTTATTCGCATGCTTTTTTGAATATCAAGCGTTACTGAAACGCATCAAACTTCAGATGTTAATATATTGCATGTACCAAATTAAAGATGCGCATTTCGGAATGCTGTTAAGACACTTACGTCAGAATGAGAAATCCTTACGCGATGTGAGAATAAATTAAATCCCTAGGTCTCACGAAAGCATTAATTAGATGGGCCTTCCTCATATTTATCAGATAGGCAGCAGCTAGTGGATGTCTCAGGAACTCTTTTGTCACATGACAAATTGTCTTGCTGTGTCTCTCAAGGTTCTATATAAGGTCCCATGTTGATTTTGTTTATTATTAAGATGTCTGCTGTTGTCAATATACAAAAACTGTATGCAGATGATTCTTCAATCTGAGTCACCGATACAAATAAGGATGAAATTGAGTCCACCCTATGTATTAAACTTGAAACAGTAAGTGAGAGGCTTATTTGTAATAAATTGTCTTTACATCTTGGCAAAACAGAGTCAATATATTTTGGTTCCGAGCATAAGATAAACCTCAATCTAAACGACTTGCTAGTTCCTGCTTATTATTCTGTCCTTGTACGATATTATTCCGACATGCAGCAATGTTTTCAGGACTTGTGACATTAATTTCTATAGAAAATGCTTAATGATCACTACATTGAGCGATATCATTAAATTATAAAGCGTTTATACTGTGTATATTTCAGTAATGTTATGCGCACATTTATTTGAATATCGGGCGTTACAGAAAATCATCTTCATGCGTTATTACCAAGCATTTACTTGTAAGAAATAGTATTTCGGGAAACTTCGACGTCAAAATGAGAAATCAGTGTGCGATGTGAGAACAGCATCCTGAAGTTTGCACTGTAACACAACACTTAACGATGACATAATGATTAGCCAGTAGCAACTAGCAAATGGTGGCAAATATGCGTTTCGGTAGTAGCGCTCGCTTTTTCAATAAACATGCAAATAGAATTACTTAAAATGCATTATGTTAACGCTTTAAGATTTAATAATATAGCCCAATGTACATATATAAAAGTGTTTTAGCGTAAAATTATTGTCATGAGTCTAGAAAAGATTGTGACTGTGATTTGTTTTCATTTAATTGCATCGTAAAATTGTTTATTCATGATAAGTGGTCCAAAGTAGGAATTACATTAGGATAGTTTAAGTTAACGGAGGATCAATATTTAAGTTTTGTTTACATTTAAATAGCAAAGTGGAATAACTTTTAAATAATTAACTTCTAGCCTTTTGCTACAAATCACATACGTCAAAATATTTGTCTCTAGAGAGTAATTTATTTATAAGGTTTTATCAGGAACACAGTCTTTTGCTTTAATTGTTTGTAAATGTTTTATTGAATTGGTTTGAAAAGTCCATTTTGATTTAAGAAATGTATATGTTTTCCGGGTTTTTTTTTTCAATAGTTATATAGTCAATGCCATTTAAAGCATATCCAGCCATTAAGGTAACTTGTCCAAAACAAAATGGCCACTGGTGAAAAAATGATGCTATTACTAAAATGTAGTCTGGTGGTCTTTTGACATAATACACAATCCAATTACTGTTATATGAGCTTTTAGAACCTGTTTTATTATGTTTTGTTGCAAATGTAATTTACGTTTTTTGGTTACTTACATGAAAAATATCCAATTTTTGTGCAAGTTTCCTGACAAAGACAAATGATGAAATTATTCAAACTGTCACTTATTGACTAGTTCTAAGTCTCCTCCAGATGCTTGACCATAGAAATAGTTGAACAGTTCTTTCAATCTTACAAATCAGCAGTTTATTACACATCACTGAATTGTGAAGTACACATGCTTGAGTTATGGTTTAAGGTAGAGAACTATTGTCTTTAGTGGGTGGGATGCATGTTTTTTTTTCATTTGTTTTTCCTTTCATGTAAACTGTGTTTCTTTTGGTCGGGATGTCATAATATTGTAGTATACTGACACTGATAATTCATGTAAAGAGAACTATAAATTAGTGAATTATTATAAAGAACGGATACATTTTGAAACATATTCTTGCTATTTGACAAACAAAGACTGAGAGTGACAGATTCAGTGGAAATAAAGAAACTAAAACTAAAGTTCCTTATGTACCCGTAGTGGGGCGTTCGCACACTCGAGCAGAGAGATACCAGTAGGTCTTGTATGTGCTGCGGCCGTTGTCGAGGCCTGAGTTAACCACTACCACCAGAGTATAGGCTGTCGAATGCTCATTGGATATCTGACCAGGAAAGCTAGCTGATACTGACTGGAAATTGCTGTCAGGTAAATTTCTCCTTTTTCGGCATCAAAATTCATTTTTCTATGCATTACGGGAGACATGCCGGGAACTCATCCAAGAAATAAGCTACACATGTTTTTTTGGACGGTCCTTGATAAAATCCCTTTCAAATCAAATCAAACTAGTGTTCGCATAAATTAACACAAATATGGACTTCAAAACTCGTAGCTTATTTTGGTATTATATTTAGCAACTGTGAAGCGTGCATATTTTGAAAAGTTATACAAAGGATGGGTACTAAAGTTCGTGTATGTATTTGCTGAACATAATAGATAAACATTATCCTCGACGTTTTAAATTAGGATTACATTTCAAAATGATCGTTAGTTGTAATTCAATATGTCAGGTTGTCAAAATAATTGTATACTCGTGTTATAAAAAGATCTTGTCTACAAAAGTCTGTAAAGTATGGTCCTATTATTTTTAAATCAGATAAATTATGCTTTAGTAAAACGATATAATGACAAAAATGGCCCAGACTGATTTCAATCTGGAAAAAGCGTTAAAGCAGGTGTTGTATTGCTTATAGAATATGTATAGTCACGCTACATTACTGAATAGGACACAAAAAATAATCAAGACACCCAAATATAAACGAATATGAGTAAATAGAGCTACACATGAAACCATAAAACGTTGATATCTTTAAAAAGTTCATTTCGAAATGGTTACATGTACATGCTATTAATACTTTTATAACTTTATTTACATATACATTGCATTTTTCGTTGCAGTAACTTTCCTTTTTAATTGCAAAGTAAGGTGTTCCTATTATGTCATATTTGAGAATAAACAAATTCTGTTTGCCAATTAGCTATCAATCTCCCTAATACAATGTTAAGCCAACGTTACAGTTATAAGAAGAGCGGTGGCGTAGAGGTTAAAGTGTATGCCGCTCATCCCGGAGGTTGCGGGTTCGAGCCCCACTGGGGTCACGACCGTACCTCCTCATATGACTCTCATAGTACAGTTTTTTTCCAGGAGGCGAACTCGAGAGTTACTCAATAAGTTGCAAGCTTTCTACACAATAGAGCTTAAATAAATTAGTATAAACTAAACTAGCGTTACAGTTTTAACAATGCCGCTGCTGTATTAATCGATTTTCATTTCTTTTCAATGAGTTGACAAGATATAACAAGTATTTAAGCTCAGGAAAAATGACCACTTCCTTTCTAAATTTGTTGAAAAAATAACGTAAAATATATAGAATGATTTAAAAGAAGGCTTGCAGTAAAACCTTTACCTTTTTAATTATAAAAATATAAACTTGGTAAACTTATTTAGTTTGTACGTAAAATTTAGTTATTTTTGTTTTTGTTATCTGAAAAATAAGTTTTCAAATACTGTATTGCTAATGCTAGAACTCTACTCATTTGGTACGAATGCTACACATACTCATTCCGTTACCTCGTTAGTATTTATCATCTAAAAGGGCATATTCACGAAGTTGTTATTGATGTTTATTTGTAACGCAATGCATTTTGTAAAGTGTTTTCAATCTTTGTAAATATAGTGAGACTAAACTTTTGGTAGCCTTGGTTTCTGATTTTGCATGACTTTCATATAGACACAGTTAACATAATTACATAAATTACTACTCTACAGTTCATTCAGGGCGCTTTCATAGTTTCAGGGCGACAGGATCATCTCATCCTAAGTTTGTTACATTCTTTACCAAATGACATTCATGACAATCGCCATGTGTTTTGCTAAGTAGTATACATCGAGTTGAAGCCATTATGCATTTGAATTAGATTCTCATATCTTGAAGACATGTTTGTAAAGTAAATATTACAAAACAGCTTCCGCATTTACAAATGTAATTCCAATGCAATAAGGCAAAACGCAGAAGGAAAGAAGAAAACATTTACAGAGCCGCCTTTCTCATTCAAGTCATTTCAGTCGCCCTTTAATGAGGCATGTCTAAGATTAGGAAGTGATGTCATTTGTACTAAAATAATGCTAATACATTTGGCTTTTGAATTGTACAATTTCTTATCTTGCGATTTTCCGCCTGAAAGAAGAGGAACTTAAATTCATGTTATATGTCATTAGGTCAAAACTATCTAATAACCGGATCAAACGTAATATTTGAAAAGAAACATACTGATTGAAATTAAGAATTATTTTGCCTAATAAGTTTTAGCTCGACATAGAATAATATAATGCTAGACATTTATTTTTATGTTAAAAGGAAAGCAAAAAGTAAACTAAGTTCCAAAATCATATTGAGTTGTTTTCAAGCCTGCGCAGAATCGTACGGTTTGTTAGTTTTAAATTCATTGTGATTGTTTTTACAAATCAAAGTTACACATTTCTCTGTATTTTGAACTTAAGGAGGGTCGATATCTTAGACTTCAAATTTGGTAATCCTTCCGATTTTGTTGAAACTTGGTCCAAGTATAGTACTATGATTCTTGTTTGTTTTTATGTCGTCTTAGCAACAGTACGTTATAAGTGATGACGTCACGAACGTCGCAACTTAGAGCGCCAAAATGCCATAAAATCGCCTTGGTGAGTCTTCTAAAAAGTCTAATCTCAATACAAAATCAGCGAAATTTCACAATTTTAAACTTTATTTAATTTATATAAGGACAAGCGTATTTTTCGGTGATAACGCGCTACATTACAACGGGCATTTATCATTTCAGTGAGCAGCCCATGCCTTTTCGGATATAAAATATTAACAAAAAATCGGCAAACACGGACAAAAAAGACATCTTTAAAAAAATACAGGCCCGCTAAATATTTTATTTTCAGCAAAAGTAATCAATTTTCAAGGGAAAAGTCAAATAAAAAAGGGAACTTTACTTCTTCAGTTTTTCACAATATTGTATAGAAGACAAAATGTATTTCCGAATTTTTTACGTACAATGCAACGTCTCTTGTTGTCTGCATCGTTATTGACGTAAGAGGCCATGTAATACAACTGGTGGCGGTAACTTTATCTTTACTATACTGTAGGCTTATAGTGCATACCAATTGAGCCGCGTCATGCGAAAATGGGCCTTAAGGCGATCAGTATGGATTCAGATCAGCCTGCACATCCGTGCAGTCTGATCAGGATCCATACTGTTCGCTATTTAGTCAATATAAGTGCCTTGGTACTTTCAGAAAACAGAAAGGATCCTGATCAGACTGCACTGAGCTGGATCCATACTGATCGCAATCGCATTAAGGCCCATTTTCGCATGACGTGGCTCAATTTATCTTGTCGATACCAGGAATAAATTACATTTCTGTCTGTAAATAACATTTTTGTTGTCGCTGTTAATTTATGAAATATATACACAGACATACTCTTGCATGGTTTATATCACGAAATGAATATATTAATTTTGAGATCTTATTTTAGATTGGCTTGCATATACGGGCAAATAATAGTATGATCATTATTCAAAATTTGCTGACAAATATGTAATATATGTCTTACAGGAGACAAAGACAATATCCTACAAATATCGGCACGTCACCTCCAAACAGGGACTTGTTTCTCTAGATATGCGATCCCTACCAACGGTTACATAAACTACCATATCACAAAGCTAACGGGACTTGAATACCACGGCAGAACCTTGTACCAGGATATGCAAGCTGTCGATGCATGTGAGATTAGTGTGGTGCTGATTTCAACCAATGGATAGCCAATATCGACACAAAAGATCCGATTTTAGTGGCCCACAATTCTTCATTTGATGGGCGTATGCTTAATAATGCATATCAGAGACATTCTATCACATGTAGCAATATTAAAAGATATGCCGACACATTGCCATACTTCAAAACAAAATATCCAGACCGTAAAGGCCGAGGTGCCTACACATTATCTTCGCTGTCCCGTGAGTTTTTTAAAGATGTCTTTTTTGCCCGTGTTTGCCGATTTTTTTAAAAATTTTATATCCGAAAAAGCATGGACTGCTCACTGAAATGATAAATGCCCGTTGTAATTAGCGCGTTATCACCGAAAAATACGCTTGTCCTTATATAAATTAAATAAAGTTTAAAATTGTGAAATTTCGCTGATTTTGTATTGAGATTAGACTTTTTAGAAGACTCACCAAGGCGATTTTATGGCATTTTGGCGCTCTAAGTTGGCGCGTTCGTGACGTCATCACTTATAACGTACTGTTGCTAAGACGACACAAAAACAAACAAGAATCATAGTACTATACTTGGACCAAGTTTCAACAAAATCGGAAGGATTACCAAATTTGAAGTCTAAGGTATCGACCCTCCTTAAGAACCGGATACGTTTGTAATATTCAGTTCAAAAATCCATTTTATAACCGCTGTGGCACACGTATTCTACTGCCTTTTCCATAACAAGTTAATTTATAGTATATCTACACGCTGATGACCAGAAGTTGAACACACTAAATTAACTATTTCAAGTAACTACAGTTCACACCTTTACTAGACTTTTGTAATTTCTTGATACTCTCGATGTTATTCAGTAATGTTTAAAATGTAACCGTATTTCATTCTTTCACTTTCTGTTGTCTGAATGACATTCAAATTACGGACAAGGTTAATAACCACTACTTAGATACTGTACATACTAGAACGATTACATAATTTCATTCAACGATATTTTGAAAACTGACATTTATATTTCATATATTAAATTATAAATCTAAAACGTTTCAATGATGTGAAGTTTATACGTTTGCAGCCTTTACATAAACGATCGTACATAGTGGACATTTAAAGTGTTCCATAAAAAGTACATTGATCACATATAAATACCTTTGAAATACGCTGCACAAGTCTCTGCGAACGATTTGTTTCATTTTACACTGACGATGTCAAAATTTGAAGACATTTTGACGCGAAAGGTGATAAAAACCAGGAGCACGTTCGCTTACCGGTAAACAATGAATTATGATCTTCGACGCTTATGCAGTAGTATACAACAAGTAGATATAGGTTTCACTATTATTTCCTCATTTAGATTGTGTAAAGTCCAGGCCGACCCTGGGATTTCTACCAGGTGAATTTGTCAAAACTCTGAACTGGCGAACAAGATTCGAAGACGGGACCCCCGGATAGGTGACATCACCTTTTTCGTCTATAAATATGTGCAGACTAGGTGTCATCAACTTTTCGAAAGGAGTATAGAAGTCATTCGAATATTTTCTCTTCAATAGGTAATATCAACTATTCGAATGGATGATATCACATTTTCCCTTTGGAAAAGTTATACCACACATTCCTTAATCTATAAAAATATAGACACCCATTCGGATGTGTTATATCACCCATTCGAATAGCTGATGTCATGTTTACTTTTGAATAGGCGATATCAAGTATGGGTGATTACCCATTCAAATACGTATTAAAATGTTTTCCCTTTAAAAAGCTGACATAAATTATTGCAACGGGTGATATCACATATTTCAAATGGTGTTATCACTTTTTGAAATATAAGTTTATGTGTATTGTTTATACGTAATTAAATGTACTTCGTTAAATAAAAATTTTATTATTTTTATATTATTCAAAAGTTTGTTAAGGAAATCTTAAGAAACGGCAAAGTTAGCCCTAGGTAAGTATTTGTGACGGACTGACGCACAAAGCGATTAGATCACCCACCAATCTTTGGCTATTGGTATTACTCACAATTTGTCTAAGTAATCATAAAGTTTTGACAAAAGTGATTTGGTATTGCTGCCTTACGTTTCATAAACTTGTATTTCAATATGGCCTTTTACAACAATTAAAATGTATATATAGAATTTTCAATTCATAAAAAGAAAAGAAAAAAAGAAAGAAAAAAGTTGTATTGCTTATTAAAAACGGGTCGTGTTGTCGGCAAATTGTGTATGTCAAGGTCATATTTGACATACTTTACCCTATTCAATATGGACTAAGTTTATGACACAAAACCCGAACGCTGGGTATACCTTTTCCATTTCTTCAGATTTCTGTGTCAAACATTGAAATTGCAACGTTTAGCACAGCAGGGTTGTGATGCCTCTAACTTTTGTAGGTCAAGGTAATACAATGTATTTGACATAATTATGCCCATTTTTGTACTTAGATCTTGACACAACATTATGGGTTATTCTGACAAAGTTTAAGAGGGCGACACAAGTGTTCTTTTGAACACCCATCTAGTAAAATGTTTCATTATTTCGTAGTGCAAATACCGTCCTTTCAATTCGGGTGATATCTCAAATTCGAATAGGTGATATCCCATATTCCGTTTGAAACTGGGGTATACGGTACTCAAATTTTTCAATATGTCTTTAAATAAGTGAAAACCTCTTTATTGAATTATAGAGCTCACCCAATCGTTGTATTCATAGACGAAATATGTGATATAACCTTTCGAAATGATGATATCAACTATTGCCTTGGCATAGGTGATATAACCTGTTCAACCATTCGAATGGGTAATATTGCCTTTTGCAATATGTGTAATCCCCTTTTAAAAGGGAAAAGGTCATATCATATTTCAGTAAATTCAATGCTTACCACTCTATGGCGGTCCGTTTTCTCTCGATTCGATTAAAAAACAACATGTTTAATAAAATGACCGTTTTTAATAACAACGTAGAATAAACACATATATTAACTGTACAGTAAATGACTGTTTCAAATGAATGGAAAACAATAGTGAAGGCCGGCGCGGTGGTCGACTGGTTAACGGTAGTGTCACATTTTTCGGTGATGTACAATGTGCACGTAAAAGAACCAATGGGCCTATTCATAACAGAGCTAAGGACTTGTACCCAGATTCCTTTGTATCTACATATGTTTCTTCAACCTACGCCAGGCCAAAGGTTCGGTAAGCGAACGTGCTCCTGGTTTTTATCACCTTTCGCGTCAAAATGTCTTCAAATGTTGACATCGTCAGTGTAAAATGAAACAAATCGTTCGCAGAGACGTGTGCAGTGTATTTCAAAGGTATTTATGTGATCAATGTACTTGTTATGGAAAACTTTAAATGTCCACTATGTACGATCGTTTATGTAAAGGCTGCAAACGTATAAACTCCGATTTTCAAATGTTCTACAAGTTTGCCGAGTAAGCTCCCATAGCGTTACGCTCGCGTTGTATACCTTTATATATTATATGAACCAGTAAAAAAAAATTCGATGTTTTATTTTTTTAACACAATAACGTATAAATATGGAAAAAGGAAAGAACTACCAGGGCCGTGCTAAAGTGAGTGCATGATTGTGAACAAGACGCCGGTTATTTTACATATTAATACCGGTATTAAATAACCAGCACAGATAAAAGACATGTCTAAAAATGAAAAAAAGCACACATAACATCAAAACCATTTAACATGGCAATTTTAATTTTAACAATGGATTCAAGAGACAAAAACTATATTGCAAATATCATTTTGGAGAATATCCGAACTCGGTATTTTGGCCTTTGTATATATGACAAAGCAGTCACGAGGGCTCAAATACCGTGTGCGATGTATACATATAGACTACTTAAACGTGAATCAACACTATAGACTAAACGACACCCAAGTTTTCTATTAAGATGATTACAATTAAGTTAAGCATTTACGTCATTCATTGGTTTATGATACTATTAATGTTTTGTAATTAAGAACAATAGTTGTCATTAGTCTTTTGAACTACCAAGCCTATTGAGCGTAACCATAATACTATTTGTGATTATTGAGGTCTAAGTGAATAGGGAAAATTGATCTGTGATATAAAACTCATTTGTTAATTATATAATTTTATAATTTTTAGTATGTTTGATAATGTCGCTGTTATATGTTTTTAATTTATTTGTAATTATGTGTATTTTAGCTGAATAAAAATCAATCAATCAATGAATCGATGCACATGGATGTATTATAGTAGCCAAACAAGTAAAGAAAGAAAACGCGGGCTATATGAAAAGCGTATTTTAGAGTCACTCAAGCGCAATCGTAATTATATACCAGATACATTTGTAGTACTAATCTATGTGATCTTGCATAATTGTTAGACACTATCACAAAAGCGAGAATATATACAAGTAAATTCCTGGTGTAAATTCTTAATTGAGAGTTTGTGAGTTTAAGGTAATCAGTACATTTGAACATTAGACAAAAACGGTCCAATGTCCAATGGCGACAACGACGCAAACAATCTTGAAAACTCGTGCAGCTTTTTCATATGGTGACATAGCGTCTTTAAAACAGAGTATTTTATCAAATGAATATTTTACATATCAAGGGAGACAACAAAGTTTACAAATGAAAATAAGCACAGCTTGATTTGAGTATACACATGACAAAAAGAACAAAGAGAATGCATGTCTATTTTGCTCTGGTATTCCAGTTTAGTGGATTGAAATGTGAGAAGGAACCGTGATGAAATTGAAAAAGATGTCTCTAAATCAACGTCTCTTAAGCTTCTTAAATTGCCAATTAGTGGTTTCGTAATACACATTATTCCTTAATAAACGCGGTCTCTAGTTTAAGCGTATTGTCTTGCATGATAATACAATCATGTAAATAAGGTTATAGCACTATGGTCGGGCCAGAAGTTCTAACAGCATTAGTAAACGTCCCTTCGCCAGAAATGTTATCGAGTACGATAATGTCATTTTTAGACGTATTGTTTCAATTAAATTAAATGAGAGTAAATCTAGGAGTTAATAAACTGTTTGTACAGGATTAATTGTGTTTTAACAAAGAATAAATACTATGATAAGTATTATACATATAATAATAACAATATAGATATTGATGGCTAAGTTTCCCAAGATGTTAGGCCTATGGAACTATTAAATCAGAAAGTGTTAATACTGTGCAGATTGAGAGAAATCATTGCCAGGACAGCATCGTGAAGTGCGCATGTTTTTAACTTCGCGCAATGATTTCTCGTTTCAGCGTAAATGTCAGCGAGATGTGCAGTTTTTTACTTGTAAATGTACAATATTTACCTCTGAAGTTTGATGTTTTTCTATAACGCTCGATATTCAAATTAACATGCGAATCAAATAACTGAATATGCACAACAGTAACGTCTTATGATTTAATAATATCACTAAATGTAAAAGTAATGAAGAGCTCTCGCCAGAAATTATTGTCACGAGTCTTCAAAAGACTGCTTCCTGTCATATCAAAATCGCGCAATGACAGAATAATTAGCCAGTAGCAACTAGCAAATGATGCCGAATATATAAATGTGTTACAGAAATATACAAATTATTTCATACGCAATCCATACACATTTCTAAGACCATACCTGTGTATATATATTGAAAAGTTCAGGCACAACCATATGCTCTTAACGATGCACTCCTACACATTTTCAGAATGTGAGTAAACTCATCTTTTGGTAACACATCGCGAGAAACGGAACAGTTGTGGTCATTGACACAGTCAGATTTAAGACCGGTAACATCTGAGTTATGGCATTTGACTTAGTCAAAATTAAAGCATTCTATATAGCAAGTTTGTGGCACTCAATGCTCCTCAAGTAATTCACATAAGTTCACAAGACTGTACACACATGTCCATAGGATCTTAAGTTGGGCAACTTGGTTTTAGTTTTTATATTGGACATGTTACATCTTAGTTATGGACATGGACTTTGCCAAAATTAAGGCATTTTGTATGGAAAGATTGTAACAGACACTGCTTCTTATGTGATTGACATCACAGTTACATGTATGACTGCTATCTTAGTCATAACTAAGGCATTCTATATGGCAAGTTGTGGCTTGCATTGCTCTTAACCTAAATGCTATAGAGTCACAAACCTTTACACAAATATTCATTGAGATGATAAATTGTGCACAAGGTTATTGCCCTTGACTTTGTTATATATGATTATTTGCTGCTCCTTAAAAAAAAGCCAACTTCTTATATACATATCATCAAGCGAGGCAAAATATTGTTCCTTTTGTCACTCAGTAAGACCAAAGTTTCGGAAATCTGCCGGTTTTTTGAGACAAAGGTAGAAGGTTGGGGCAACCGTGTCTTATGAACTCAATTCTAGTTTACGCATGTACTACTGCGATGATTCTAACAGCATGAACATATTCAAATATATATTTTATCAGTTTTAACTCCCTTTGTTCTTCTCTTTCATTGACGTGTTTAGGTTGTACTGCATTTAAAATGATCATTCAAGTGTTATTTATACAATCATTTATACATTTGATCACGCACACCTTTCTGATAATTGTAATTCGATATGTCGGGTTGTCAAAATAATAATTGTATACTCGTGTTATATATCGAAGCAAAAGAAAAGATCGTATCTATTTTAGTCTGTAAACTATGGTCCTAGATTTTTTAATCAGTTAAATTACACTTTTTTAAAACGATATTATTATGACAAATATTATGACAAAAAATGCCTAGTCTTTACATTGAAATTTCAATTTGGAAACTGTTGAAGCAAACGTATTGATTATAGAATGTGTTTATTCACGCTTAATTACTGACTAGGACACAAAAGAAATCAGACACCCACAAAGACACGAATATGCATAGATAAAGCCGCACACATTTAAATCTTTAAAGAAAAAGTGCAAGCTGTTGAAAAACAGGTACCTGTCCTTATACATAATTTCTCCCTTTTCTCGCGCCAAATGATAAATGTGGCATTACGGGTGTTTCTTGAGACTCGAACCTATCGTTATAGTGTATAATTGTAATTGATTGTAACTGATTATAGCTTCTATTCACTCATTACACATATTAATATCATCGTATTTACAATGTTTCTTAATCTTTTCATCAAAAATAATTTACCAAGTTAAACTTGAAAATATCAGTCAGTCAATAGCTATTGACTTGAATATATTGGTTCTACATTTTATATTGTTAATGTCTATCAACAAGTGGCAATATTGCATAATGAAAATGTTATTATGCGTAAAAATATGAAGTGTACAGCGTATTAAAAGTTAACCATAGCAAAAAAGATCAAAGGAGATATCCTTCATACACGAGTTATATGCATGTATTTTATCTTGTAATTGTATGCAATCATACATTTGTGCCATGATTCTTTAAGTAAAGTAAACTATTGACCAATGTATCTTTTCAAGCAGTGTTATAATAAGCACATCTGACATGTGTCAAACTCGTCAATTCCTTTAGGAGCTATGTTTGCCACATAAAGAGTGCATCAATTCTGACAGTGTCAAGGCCCACAACTGTGGTGATTCTGGTGATGTGTGACCAAAGGACGAATTGACCCATATTATATATAGCAACTTTGTGGCATGCATTGCTCCTAAAGTAATTTGCATAAGGTCACAAAACTGTACACAAATGTCAATAGGATCTTAGTTGGGCAACTTGGTTTGTTTATTTGTTATATTGGACTTGGATATTGTTCTCTGTCACCATTCCCGTCAAATGAATGTAAATGGACTATAATATTCTAATGCTGCTATATACAAACCAATGACCATCTTATTGCACGGACGAAAATTTGCAAATCTCTGGTGGGCCATAAAACCTATCCTACTTGAAACATGAAACATTCTTTAAACGCATTTACTGTATAACAATGAGTCCCCCGTTTTGTTTTCATCCAGCAATGTCCAAGCAAACTTAGCGGAAGTATAGTATAGTATTGATTTTAACTTCTTTTTTCAAAATACCAATTGATAATATAAAAATGTCGTATAGGCCGCATAAAACTACCCATTTAAAAACAAAAAGGTCGTATAGGCCGCTTCACCGTATAGGCCGCATCTTCGAAATTTTATCCTTTTTTTTACTTATAGGTTGCGTCCTATTGTCTGGAAATTACGGCACCTAATGATAACGTTTTTATGCGTATAAATATGAAGTGTACAGTGTATTAAACGTTTACGGAAGCAAAACAGATCATTAAAAATATCCTTCATACACGAGTTATATGCAAATATTTTATCTTCTAATTGTATGCATTCGTACATTTTGTGAAAGTCAAATATTGGCTAACGTATCTTTTCCAGCAGTGTTGTAATAAGCACATTTGACATGTATCCCACTAAATGTACATGCCGGTATTGGTACTAATTTTCTTTTACGTTCTCATCGATTTAAATTAAAAGGAATATACATTGTGACAGTCCCCAGTTGCATCAATCATAATGGGCGGACATTTTGAAATGTGTACACAGGGTTGGCACAGACGTCTCAGTTCACCGAGCAAGTTTCAAGTTTCAATTCTAAATGGTAACCTGTAAATAATACTTTAATAACTTTATTAACATATTCCAATGTACACATTATTTTTATTGTCCGTGTAAGAAAACAGTTATATTCTTTGCAATCAGTTTTCTTTTAAATTGCAAAGTCAGGTATGCGTATTATGCCATATTTAGAAACAATCAAATTATGATTGCAAATTAGCTGTATAACATTTTACTGTTTTTCGTGAAACGGCGTGTGTATTTGAAAAGCTTTATCTGCTTGTTGGACCGCAGAAACAGTTTCTATATGACGTATGCCTGTACTTGTTTATGGAAATTGACGGCTTGTAGCTGGTGAAAAAGGGACTATTTTCCATTCCTTTAGGTTCGTGGCAACTACTTCGGCGATCATTTTAAAGTGAACAGTAATGATTCAAAATAACAAACAGTTTTTGTTCCTTGCAATTTCATACTGAAAGTAAAATATAATTTCATTTACCATTGAAAGCGGACAGAAGTTTCAAATAAATGTAACTGAGTCTCTCGTCTTTTGTACTTCGCTCAATTATGATACCCTGAATGTTTTATAATTGATAACAATAGTAATTTGCCCTCTGAACCGACAAAACCTAGGCCTGTCCAGATACGATCACGTTGTAATAAGATCATTTATGATTATTGAGGTATGTAATTAAATAACAAAAGAACAAAACATGATATTTGAAAAAGGTATTTTAGAGGCATTTTAAGATTTTCGAAATGTTAGCTGCTATGGGAATGTACTGGCGTATCCAGTTAAACTCTAGATATGATGTGAGCCAATACTTAATACGTTCATGTACTATTACACATCTATACTTTCTAACACGGGTGTAGTTTTATCCATTTCTTTTGAATGACCAGAACATATTTCAAACAAACTAGAACTATCACTGGAAGTGATTAATACACCCACTTACGGCACTCCCGAACTAGTTTCTGGTTTGCGCTATTACGATGCTATGACGTGTTTTGACATTAAGAAACCCCATTCCGCTAAACACAAACACCGTTTTGCACTCGCAAGAAGCAGAATGATGTACATCGAGGTAAAATTAGTGTAAACAATACAAGAACTGTCTATTCTAGTAATGGCGGTCCCTTGTAAGCACCCGACATTTCCTGCGTTTTGGAAAGGGACAATGCAAGGATGTTACAGAGCAGGTTTGGTACAATTTATCCATTGGTTCCTGATAAGAATCCGTTTGAACACTTTTCAAATTAAGTTTAATAACAGCGTCCCCAGTATGACCTGGACCTGAACCATTGCATATATTTGAAAGTGGTCAATGCAAGGATGCTACAGAAATTTTTTTGGTATATTTTTATGCAATCCGCAGATATTGTCAGAAATCAATTTGAAAACGTCAATTTATGGGACATTCTTCTTAATAAAAACGGAAAATAAAAAAGGTTAGAGACCTTGGTATGTGAACATACTAAATGTCTGCACTTTGATATATAAATTGTGCAAAATTGCTTTGTAAATATTAATATAAATTAAAGCATTAGTTCTGAAAACTTTCTTCAATTAATATCCAGAAATCATATTTTACAAATTATATGGTATGGTATATAAGGGTTTTATCGTTTATACAGGTTTCCCACATGACAAACGCCCCCAGAAGAGGTTAGTTATTTTAGGTTTTGGAGGATAGTGCAAGAAACAGAAAGCGTCCGAATTCCATAGACACCCCTGGTTCTTTACATACCAGGTGTATAGCACCCATACATGGAACCTCGGTTTTTAAGTCTCATCCGAGTGACTGTTAGTAATTGTAATTGGTCAGCCTCGGGGATTGAGCTCGCTACCTCGAGATTACAAGTCTCGTGCTCTACCGATTGAGCTATCCGGGCTGACTCAAACTATATGACAAGGTAACGTACATTTTATACACTGTACAATAATTAATGCTACACCCGTTATAAATTAATCTTGTTCGTTGATGCATGAATTGTATATAACCACACTTTGACGTGTTTACAGTTGTCTCATATGACGAGAAATCAATATAAAGTCCATATCTTACGTGAATACTGAACCAAAGAATTTCAAGGTACGATTCTTCTGAAGTATTAAAGAACATTTAGCCTATTGTATAAAGTATGTCAAAAATATAAATTCCATATTTCTTTTGAAGATTGAACAATAAAATGTCATTTTTTTCTCTTCTGAAGTACTAAAGACCATTCAGGCTATTGTAAAACGTTTGTCAAAAATCATAAGCAAATACATCCGAATTATTTTAAAGTTTACAAACGTAAGGCCATGTTTACAGTAAAAGGAGTCATTTAAACAAAAATGTAAGATGCTTATAAAGAATTTTCTTTATATATTTTAGCATATGCTATTAAGTTACAACTACATGTAGTACGATTTCATTACAAAACATTTAGAACAGACCAGATTGTCCTCTTTAAATGATTTGTATGTTTGTATATTTTGAGAGAAAAAGAATATACTCCATAGGTGTGCTAGGTAAATAACACAGTTTTGATATAATGTTATGATTTACTTCTGAATATGCTGCATATCATTTGCATCTGTTTTATGCATTACAATGAAGTTCAAATTCCATAGATATATCCTTACATCGGTACAGCACAAAAAGTTCATTTTACTTTCAACCCAACTCTCAGGGTTTATGTTGTAGGGCTCATTCTTTTCTTTAATAAATATTTTATCACTGGACTGACAGTCAAAATGTTATGAAAAAACGACTCTTTTCTTCACATAATAACATCATCTCATATTTGTAACATACCATATAATTCTTCGTGTCAGGTGCACGAAACTGTTTACATTGCCTTATTACAAAGTCCAATATGATTTTCTCAGCTGGGTGCGAGTGTAGGAAAAACTTATATTTGAGTCTTCGTTTGAAATCGTGCTTGATTTATATTATTTAGAAATTTATTAGGCTGAGCGGTTAGAGTTGATTTCTCTTTAATATCTCACTAACTGAGAGTCATGTGTTTAATTCCCGTTACATGATCTATAACTGGACCGTCCAAGGAGAAGTTACATAGTTACGTGACAATTGAACTACTGTTTGAAATGGGCATTACACCTTCGATAGATTAAGAAGAGAAGCAAGTCATCAAATAAAATATTTTATAGTCATATATTATATCAAAAGTAGAAGTAATTTTATAAATAAAGATTGATAAATATACAAAACATTCACATAAAAAATAGTGTGTATACGAGCAAATTCCTAGCGTAATTATTCTAATCAGCGGCAACAGCAAGCCCGATAATCAGATCAGTACGTATGAACACAGATTCAACGATACCGGCCCCTCTCTCTTTTTTTAATTGTAAAAGATCCAAACAAATTGGATCAATGTATTTTTTAACCACAATTGAGTTTTACCAATAGTACTTTTTTCAAATAAGGAGAGGTAACAATTACGTGACAATTGAACTACTGTTTGAAATGGGCATTACACCTTCGATAGATTAAGAAGAGAAGCAAGTCATCAAATAAAATATTTTATAGTCATATATTATATCAAAAGTAGAAGTAATTTTATAAATAAAGATTGATAAATATACAAAACATTCACATACAAAATAGTGTGTATACGAGCAAATTCCTGGCGTAATTATTCTAATCAGCGGCAACAGCAAGCCCGATAATCAGATCAGTACGTATGAACACAGATTCAACGATACCGGCCCCTCTCTCTTTTTTTAATTGTAAAAGATCCAAACAAATTGGATCAATGTATTTTTTAACCACAATTGAGTTTTTCAATAGTACTTTTTTCAAATAAGGAGAGGTAACAACCACTTCAGACAGGAGAACGTTTACCTAAGACAGACAGAAAAAAAATACATATACATTCAGTTCGTAGAGGAAAATATTTAAGAATGAAAGTAAAGTACGGATAGAATGAAATGCGTGAGGCATACTAAATAAATGGTCTCAAAATTCGACCGTACCAATTTTTTTTTGAATTTTATAATAATGTTCTTATTTCTTGTTATTGTCATTGTTTCGTTTAAAGGGAACTAACAACAACTTTAAACGACAATAAGTATGGCTTGATTTAATCGTTCAACAGACAGAAGAAACATAAAAATACATAGCTGTTTTGATCCGAAATTTAATTTGATAGAGAAAACTATTTCAGAAGGAAATTTAAGAACGAAACAGAATGGATTACAGGCGGCAGAATAAAGAAACGGTCAATGAAAGCTATGTAAAGCATCGGTAACAACCGACCAGTGGTAAAGACAAAATTAATCACGTGGACTTTGTGTGCGTGCAGAAAACAACAAACGCACGAATAGGATTTTATATACGATCCCTAGCACATTACAGTCAATCTGAAAGTAACTTCAGGGGTCAAAAAACCGTTTGCGATTTACAAAATGTATTTTTGCCAGTCATGTTAGGAAACGTTCATTGAGGCTGTCCACAATTTTCACATTATAGTGACATGCAGTATATTTTCTTCCGCAATATTTACACCCTGTGTGTAAATTATATTTGCACAGGTTATGAATATATTCTGATGTGCCTCTGCGTCCTTAAAGGCATGCTTCAAAAACATGCGCGGCGTCTTTATTAAATTGATGCCTTGATAATTATCATGAATTACGTATAAATTACGTCTGTTCATTGCAACTACAAAAATCGGATTTTATAAGAGAAAGACTATTTTTTTCTTCAGATGTTGTGACATACAACTGTTTTTGAGTATGATAGTCAAAATTTACCACCATTCACAACTTCGAAAACGCTAACCATTGATCATCCAGGTTTAACTATTTAACCATATTTACGTAGTATATCAATCAGGACGACAATGTCAATAGTAACAACAAACATAATATCCTTCCTGGATGCATAATGAATTACGAAAACAAATTATAAAGAGAAATATAGGATATGACAAAGCCAAAAGAACACAAAAAAGAACATCACTGGAACACTTACAAACAAATAAGAAACATCACGAATTAGCACAACCACTATCAGATAAATTACAAAATGATAACTTTAATACTTCTGACTACTGGAAAAAACATAAACAATTTATGTCACCAACAACAAATAAAACTGCACAGATTCTAAATGATAACGTTACTCTAGTTACATCAGTTTGACAAGGCTAATCTTCTTGATAATTTCTTTTAATCACAAACGCAACTTCACTATAATAGCAAAACACTGCCACGTATATAACTAAACCCTAACCATCCAAAACTAGACTCAATCAACATAACAGAGAACGAAGTAACAGCAACACCTTAATCACTCGCACTAGGTTAAGCAGCAGGACCAGAGAACATTAACAACAGAATCCTGAAGGAACTTTCGCAAGAGTTAGCAATACCACTCAGCAAACTTTTTAACAGATCTATCAGCCCTGGTAAGGTTCCATCACATTATTTTTGCCATATCATCCTTTATATGTTTACTGATTTATGATACTCATGTTTTGTAATCAATAACAAAGTTGTCATTTGTCTTTTAAACCTGCCAAACCTGCGTAATCAGATAAGAGCTCGTTGGTTGTAATAAGATCGCGTGTGATTATTGATGTATATAGATGTAATGTAATTGCCAAAAGAACTAATTGCTAGATACTTGTGAAGTGTATTTTTGAGGCATTTCAGGATTTCAAAAGGTGTATAACTACAGGTACGGTTAGATTGTGAGGGCAAGATAAGATGTTTACGTATATGTATTGATAGCCAGCGTTACATTTTGTAACACGGCTGTAGATGTATCAACTGATCTATTGCAGCAAATGAAATCATGTCAAAGATAGTAAGAACATTTCTTTACAACACATTTAGAATATACAGGATTGTCAACATGAAATGTTTGTGTATGTTTGTATGTTTTGAGCAAAATAGAAAATACTTGATAAATGCGATAGTAAGCTATCACTTTTTTATATAAATAGTTTTCATATCATTTGCATCAGTTTTCAACATAAGTTCCATTTCTGTAGATTTGTTACTAATATCATTTTCGTAGATCTGTAAACAAAAACATCATATTACCATCAGCCTCACTCTCGGTGCTTATTATGTTTGTAGTTAAGATAATTTAAAATAATCGATTAAACTCGGTATTTGCGGCTCATTGTGTCATTTTTAATGGATACATTTCGCTATATATGGGAAATTGCATCAGTTAACATCTGATGTACACTTCACAGTGTTTATCTTATTGCTTGTTAATATGAAATGTCTAAACCAAAGGCATACTTGAACAAGACAGTTAGTTGGTTTAATATACGACTCGTACAAGAATCAAATCTGATAAATTGTATAAATGATTGTAAAACACATATCTTTACTCATTTACATAAGTATAGGTTTATATCCATTGAAATGAAAGCAATTTATTAAAGAACAAATATTAAAATGGGAAGAGTATAATTGAAATTACCCCACCCACCACCCTAAAATCTTTCAGCTGCGCTTGCTGCATCTAAAATCCACATGCAATACGAAAGTGTTTTTGTTATAAATATTACTGGAAACGTTTTAACTGACTACAGTTTTTCGAAAACTACTGTTTTGACTATTTTGTACTAGATTGAATTTGCATAGGTCAAGGTCAAGGTCATTTCAAGGTCAAATTGTTAAAAATCACCCAAAATATTCTTTCTTCCAAATATCAAATCTGAAACATTGTATAAATGATGTTTAAACGCATATCTTTACACTTTAACATAAGTATAGGTTTATATCCGTTGAAATGAAAGCAATTTAGTAAAAATAAATGTTTATATGGTAAGAGTATAATTGAAATTACCCCAATTTCAGTATGAACATAAACACACTAATAAAAATGACCATAAACAGTAAGCTTATATGAGTATATATATATATATATAGTAGTCCTCTTTCCATTCATAAAATAACTGACAGATTCACGTTTTGCGTTAAACAAAATAGTACGTGCTAAAGCAGACACATACATTTATCTGAAGGTCTCAATCTAAACCTACTCAGATAAGAGCCCAGGCAGCAGCGAGGCTTGTTCGATGAACTTAAGTTTATACATGTAATGGCATAACGCAACATTAACATTTTTTATCCTGACAACATATTTTGTGTTTCTTTTTAAAATGTTTTGATTTAAATACCGTGTTTTGAAAAATCCCTACACTCATTGTGACAATCATTTACGAAGAGATATAATCAAGTTTCGAGATTTCTTTCAATCACATTTCAATAGCTATCGGTGTATCTCATAAATCATATGACGTTCTGACATGTATTACAATAAGTTCTTTGTCGTACAGTTACCCCAATGAATGTAAAGATATCGTTTTATTTTATGAACAAAGGAATTCAAAATATGGGGGATTGGTACAAAGACATTTAGTCTACAAACTTTTAAACGGTTTTTCATATTTGTTTCGTAAATGTTCAGAGACATTAAGAAATAAAATTATTCAAAAGCAATGCAATGAGTCCTTTTATTAGCACAGCGTCAAAACGGCAATACAAATGTGATAGAAAGCCTAATATTCATTCATGTTCATTAATGAGGTTTGTCACGGAAACCGTCTTAAGAGAGAATTATGACGATTGTTTCGGCGTTGTTTACAGAAACACATACACGCCGCCATTTGCTAGTTGCTACTTGCTAATAATTCTGTCATTGTTCGATATCATTGTGACATAAGACAATGTTTTCAAGACTTGAGCCAATAATTTCTGGCGAAAACGCTTTTTTATCATTACTTTGGGCTATATTATTAAATCATAAGGCAGTAATATTGTGCATATTAAGTAATTCTATTCGCTTGTTTATTCGAATATCAAGCGTTACTGAAACGCATCAAACTTCAGATGTTAATACAAATGTATATTGCATGTACCAAGTAAAAGATGTGCATTTTGGAATACTGTTAAGACACGTACGTCAGAATGAGAAATCACTGCGCGATGTCAGAACAACTTAAAGCCCTAGGTCTCATGGAAGCATAAACAAGATGGCCTACCTCATATTTATTCAGATAGGCAGCAGCTATTGGATGTCTCAGGAACTCTTTTGTCATATGACAAACTTTCTTGCTGCGTCCCTCAAGGTTCCATATAAGCCCCATGTTGTTTGTAATTTATGTTGATAATTTGTCTGCTATTATCAAACGTAAATTACAACTATATGCAGATAATTCTGCAATCTGAGTCAGCGGTAAAAATAAGGATGAAATTGAGTCCACCCTAAGTATTAAACTTGAAACTTCCAATGCTGCCCCCTTTTATATGACAGAACACATTTTGTTCCATTCATGTTAGTCAATAATTACAAGTATTAAACTTAAAACAGTAAGTGAGACTTTTGTTTGCGATAAATTGCCTTTACATCTTGGCAAAACAGAATGAATATATTTTGGTTCCGATCATAAGGTTAATCCTCAATCTAAACTAAGTGTCACTTGCACAAGCCTTACTATCCATTCAAGGGACTCTGTGAAGTACCTGTGTGCAACTTATGGTAACCGTTTATCCTTTGAGTCTTTGATTATGCCTGTTATTAAAAAAACTAATGCAAGTTTCTGTTCGTTCAGAAAAAGAGACGAGATATCTTACTTTTCACACTAGGAAATTGGAAGTTATGTCCCTTATTCAGTGTCATTTTGTTTATATTTTGTTTATGCTTCTATAGTTTAGTATTATGCAAGAACCAAAACACTTAAGATTTAATTACAGGTTACCCAGAATAACCTTATTAGATGTGTCTTGAACTCAGGTAGTATGGTACACATTTTAATTTTTTTAACATATCTTCCAAGGCTGCCCCCTTTTATATGACAGAAATTTTTGTTCCATTCATGTCAGTCAATAATTACATGTATAACACCAGGCCCCGTGATTATAAACAATTCTCCATGCTCAAACTCAAACTCCGTGCTCAAATTGGAGAACGTTCTCAAATTTTTGTGATTATAAAGCTTTTTCAGTTTGAGAACGTTCTCATTTTGAGCATATACTCATGTTTTTTGTGAGAATGCTCTAAAGCTTTCTCAAGAATACAAAATGGCTGCTATACAACGCGTTCGGCAGCGTTGGCGTCGGCGTCGTGCCCTTTTACGGCGGCCAAGAGTCTTTCGAGACAGACTGAATCCACTGGAATTGTTCAATGAGGAGGAGGTATTTGAGAGATACAGGTTTAGGCCTGTAACCATAGTCCATGTGTTGGGTTTGCTGCCAGATCTTGCCACACAGACAAGAAGGAATATGCCTGTGCCGCCCCTCCTTCAATTGTTGGTGACACTGAGGTTTTTAGCTACAGGAGCCATCCACCAATTAATTGGTGACTCCTTAGCTATTTCACGGGCAACCGTTAACAGGATCATAAGGAGAGTAACGCTCCTGTTATCAGGACTGGCTGGCCAGTTCGTACGGTTTCCGACTGGACCTTCGGCGAACGAGGTGAAGAGAGGTTTCGCCAAACTAGCAGGTTTGCGTCCTTGTTTACAAATAATAAACTTCATATCGAGGCTGACATTGACATTTCAGTCTAAAAATAGATATTGTGCTATCTTACCGGCAACGTGCACATCAAAGTCAAGCAAGTCTGTACAAACATTTCATCTTTTGTGCTACAGTATCCTGATAGAATATTCGCTCTTAAATGATTTAATTGAAACCTCTTGTAGCATCTATTTAATCAAAGAATGATGCAAATATGACATATACATGACCGGCTGTCTATAGCAAATGTTACTGGTCTGTGTACGTAGCCATAGTCTTAAAATAGAACTAGATATTTGAGGTACTCAGTGGGGATTAACCTCTGATATATATATAGGTAGATTTATGTCCATTAGTTAGGTAGTGTATATTTGAATGAAGTCTTGAAACATAGTTTTCTTAGGAAACAGTTCTGTATCAATAAATGTATTATTACAATATATACATTTAAACCTGTGTTTTAAAGACCTCTGAATAAATTGAGTAAAGAACAGTATGATGAAAACATTACATTGTATATCTGCAGTAGGAAGACATTTGACAAAATACCTCAAATTGATATTTGAAGCCAATGTGACTGTAGTCCCGGACTTGTACTTAGTAAATGAACACAGTTTGATATCTGCATGTTGCATAAGCCCTCTGAGTTCAGAGGATCTCAGACACTGGAACCATTAGATAATGAAAAACTTTAAATCTGCATGTCCTGTATTAATAGGTGCAAGCGAAACAATTTGTTCTGTAGTGACATCTTATCAGTTATAGCAGCAAATCTCACTGTTTTCCACATACAGTTCAGTGATATAGGATAAGCTCCTTTGAACTTCTTAATTACATGGTCTTTAGTAGTAAGCTCTTAAATAATAGCTCTTTTCATTCACAACTTTGACCATGACTTTTTAAGTCCTCAAAGGGCATAACTTTTAGCTACATTGTATATTATGCAGGAGTTATGATTTTCGAGGCTATGACATTGTTCAACAACAGTACATACAAGTTTCAATGAAATACCCATTTTAGTTTTAGAGGTAGCTTTTTAGAGGTAGGACCTTTATTTGTAATAGTCATGATAAGAAAACATTTCAAAAATTTCATATGATCTCTCTCTTTGTATTTGCAAATGATTCCTATCTAGAGTGAGTCTCGAAAGTGATCAATTAATGTTTAAGAGTTTGTTGTGCTAGCAAATTTAATTGTAATCTAAATCAAACCACATTTCGAAATTTTTAAGGATTTCCAAATGTACTGGGATGCATAGATGGTACTTTCATCAGAATTCAAAGACCGAAGGAAAATGAAAAGGACTTTGTCAACAGGAAGGGATATCACTCCTTGAATGTTCAGGTACTATTAACCTACAGTATTATTTACATAAATAAACAGAGTCAGTATCTGTCTACTATCTGTCTCAGAGTTCCAACAAACAAATTAGTAAAAGATTAACATTATTCTGTACTCATTTTATTTTGACATTCATACACCAACATAAATATACATTCATACATCTTATAAATACATATAATCATACAGGCACACACACATTTTTTAAAACATCTATGTGCTATAGCCAAAAATAGAAAACACAAATCAGCTGACATGTATTTGATACAGGTCTATATTACAAAGAAATAAAATTATCACAAAGCTGTTTTGAACAACATATTTTCGACTGCATTGTACCTCTTTTTCATGTGCAGTGAATTACTATGTATATGATAACAAAATATCATGTTTTTTCATGTAATACTGACATTAAAACTGCTTACATTTTGTTCCACTTACAAACAAGATTTTTATTGAAATATATTTCTATATTTACTTTACACAACTAGTCCAATCACTCTTGTACATGGTGATCTCTTGCTAGATCTGGGTTGTAAAGTAGGGTGATTTTAACCATTATCTAGCTGATTTTCTGCAGACTGATCATGATCTACATTGGCGTCACAAGAGCAGAACCGCCTTCAACTCCAATTGCAGGGTATTGTGATGGTTTTGTAAAAGTGTAAAATGTTTATATGGTTTATCAAAATAATTTCCAAAGATTTTTTCTTAACGTATTTACCATCAAAACTAATCAATTGTTTTATGACACAGATGTGCTGTGACTACAAGTTCAGGATAACAAGTTGCAATGCCACATGGCCAGGATCAGTGCACGACAGTAGAGTGTTCAGAAGTTCTGCATTGTGTACAAAGTTTGAAAATGGTAAGCATATGTAATTAATAAGCTACTTATGTATAACAAGAGCTGTCAGTAGACAGCGCGCTCGAATATTCTCAGTGATTGACAATATAAAATAGTATCCATCCTGGAACTTTAACGTAAATTCTAAGTCGAAAAAGGGGCACAATTCTGTCAAAATGCTTTATACAGTGACCTCCTCCTGTGTACAGGTTGGGAGCATGATGGTGAACAAGGGTGCGAAGTTTCAAAGCCAGATGTCAATGGACTTTGAAAATATTTGAGGTGGTACGCAAACTTTAACGTAAATTTTAAGTCGAAAAAGAGGCATAATTTTGTCAAAATGCTTGATAGAGTTACCTCCTCCTGTGTACAGGTTGGGGGCATGATGGTGAACAAGCGTGCAAAGTTTCAAAGCCAGATGTCAATGGACTTTGAAAATATTTGAGGTGGTACGCAAACTTTAACAAAACTTCAAATAGTCGAGCTAAAAATCTACCACATGAACATAACATACTGAATACATGTTTTTCTTACAATAACTGTCCACTCATATTATTTTACAGGAAGTTGCTAACACAAAAATTGAAATGCTTAAAAGCATACGTATATGAAATTTTGAAATGATGTTTTCTTTATAACCTAGGTGACCACAACGGATTGTTGCTTGGTGATTCGGGCTATCCCTGTCGTCAATTTCTAATGACCCCATTTCTACATGCAGACACAGAAGGTCGGACCAAATTTAATGATGCACTGTGTAGAACAAGAGTAACCATTGAACAAACATTTGGAATACTTAAAAGAAGATTCCAGGTGAGCATTTTCCTGAGAAAAAGTAGCAACTGAAATCTGATGTAAAACTAAAGCTATCACTAAATGGGATTAATACCACCAAAAGACTGCTTTATAAACTGAAGAAGTTCGTAGTAACATAATACCTTGCAAACAAACTAAAAAGAGATATTGTTCTTAACAATAACTCTGTAATTTGTCAAGATACAGTTATGGTTCTTGTACACTGCACTTCCTCTCAATGTGCTTGACCATTGTACGAAGTTGTATTGAATTCCAACCAATAGTTTTTGAATCATGCTCCAGACAAGTAAAAGTAACAAAGGGCAATAACTTTGTAATGAGTCAAGATGGAGTTATGGTTCCTGTGCACTGCACTTCCTCTCATTGTGCTTGACCATTGTATGAAGTTGTATTGAATTCCAACTTGTAGTTTTAGAAAAATGCTCCAGACAAGGAAAAGTAACAAAGGGCAATAACCCTGTAATTAGTCAAAATGGAGTTATGGTTCCTGTGCACTGCTGTATAATATAATACAGTAGGTGTTTCCAGAGACGTAAATATGTGCCAATATTACTTAAATAGAATACAGTCAGTCATTTGATGCAAAGAATTAAATCACTTGTGAGAATTACTACGTATTCAAACTCATGACTTGATTTTATTCAAAGATAAAATACAGGGACACATACATTAATACTTAAATATAATACTGTTAGTGCAGACAAATATTAAATTCATAACTTATATGCAACTTTAAGTGTTTCTTTCTCATTTACAAAAACACATGAATCATGGAACATTTAATATGTATTACATCATTTTCTATGCTGTTGCCAAAAAAAAGCTTGTGACAATACTATTTCCTGAATAATGAATAGAATATGATAGAAAAGCATACATCAGTATATGATATATTTTTATGATATATACAGAAAACAAGAGGGCCAATATTGCCCTATATTGCTCACGTGCTACTTATTACGATATAAGACCAAACTTCAAATCTAAACAAAATAACGTAAACACAAACATTGTTTGACTTTGACAGTGCAAACCTTTTGACTTTAAATTTTATCATGGCAGTCACACTGACCGAGTTTCATAAAGAATCTAGCAAAGATCTTGCCATATTGCATAACAGACAGACAGACAGACAGACAGTAATTCTATATGATGATCCTGGGACTTTTATTAACTCACAGTTGTATATTCAGAACATTTTCTAATGTAATATAAAGTTTTCGTAATACAAATTATATTTTGGTAGGTTCTTCACTGTGAACAAAGAAATGGACCGGAACAGGCAGTGTTAAACACAGTTGCTAGTGTTGTGTTACATAATATTGGCATAATGCGTGGAGACATCATGAACACTGACAATATTGCTGTCGAAAATGGCGCTGTACCAGTACCAGCATGTGGTGGGGATGGCGGTGCCATGAGAGATCACCTTGTTCAGACTTATTTCTCATAACATGCATGTTCACACTGTTATACTAATTTGTTAAAGTCCCACTGCAACATTACAAAATCTGAGGTTGTACAATTAAAGGGTGGATATGCTTAGTGTCCCTTTAAATACTGCATGACTAAGAATTGTAAGTGATAATTTTCTAATTTACATCATAAATCAATCTTCTGTTGCAATGTTGTACTCAAAGTTCATTTTCAAAGATAAGTACAGATTAAGACTGTCAAAGGCAGCTTGTTGAGATTTTAGTGTTTTCATTTTTTGTTCATGTAAGCCTTCTTTCATTGTCCAACCTCAGGTTCTCTAATGTTGCTTCATCAACAGGGTCAACTTTCACTCTTTTTGTTCTGTGTCTTGTTTCATCTGGAACAATGTTGCATTTGATTAATACACTTGTGCACTGATTTTAAAAAGATCAAAACTTAATATGACTTTTCAAAGTGCAATAAGAGGATGTTAAGAATAACACCTGTGTCGTCTTATACACCTTTTCATAACACTGACAATATTGCTGAGATTGATCATTTATTATTCATAAATAACTTAGAAGACAAACAGCAGATATGTTGAGTCTGACAGTCAAAAGGCAAGATGGCAAAATATATATGTATCTCTCCAAAAAAACAGTTAATTCCTAATTATAAACAGTTCTGTATTTGATTTCAGCTAGTTGTTCACAGTTTGTTATAACAGATTGTTGCATATGTAGGTTCACTGCATGGACTGATACTTTTTAAAACACGATTGACATGAAATACCTAATTTCTGAGTTTTTGTTATGGCAGAACTGGAGCTTTTAACTATATCCTCACATGTCCTCTCAGTAGTGATGGTAGTGGCAGTATCATCATCTGCACAAATAATATCTGAAACAGAATATATGAAAGTTTTTTAATCAGCATGTATTTCATTATAAGGAACAGTACTGCTTTGCATTTAAATATCTAATGATCCATCATCCATTTACTTATCTGCATTATTATTCTTGGTCATTTCAGTGTGTCTAAATTTACAGAGTAAACATAACATCATGATTTAATAATAAGAAAATAAGTATTTTTTGTTTAATTTTAATTGATACTCTGATTTTTTTCTTTTAATGAAGTGGAATTGTAAATTGAAATATTTATATTATGTGTTTTTCCTTCTAGAAAATGAATATTTCTTGTGTTTAAAACTTTAAAACTCAAATAATGGGTTTTAATTACATTTTCAACAGTGAGTGTAATGAAACAATTAACTGCTATGGTAATTACTAAGGTTCTGTAGGTCTAAGTCAGTGTTGATTATTGAGGAAACTTTAATGTAACTTCTCTATGAAAGAAAGTGTATTGAAATTGACACATTTAGAGACCTATTTCATTTGTGGTCTATAGTGACTGTATTACCAGTAGGACAGTGAGTTGGTTCTTGTCGGGGCAGCAAATACATTCAAGCTGAAATGTGCTGGTGAAATTTTTTAGTGTTACATTTAGTGTTACATTTAGTGTTAAATTTTTATGATAAGCAAAAGTTCATATTTTATATTTACACCATGAATGACAAGTTTTTACAGATTTAGTTTTTGTTGCACTAACAACCTTCTGTAGGAACATATTTAAAACATCATAGAATTTGAATTTCACATTTTGTAAGGACACAAGAGATGTATTGTAATACAGTATTTTTTTTTTACAATAGTGCTACTTTATCTTAGTTTAAGACATTTAGAAATCAATGAACATTACCAAAGTTGTTAAATTAAAATTAGAATCCATATTGCTGATTTTGACTAAACTAACATGAACAAAATTTGATACTTCACATTTTTTTTCTCAAACTAAGTAAAGTTTAATTTCATTGTAATCTGTTAATGATATAAAAACCTTTGTTTTAAGTCTTAACCTGCTAAGATGAATTCAAGTGTAATCCAGTGCAAACATTTTTGAAATTATCAGTTAAACTTTCTACAATGAATTGAAAATAATTATATGTAATTGTTATGTTTGTTTTATATTGCATGTTATTATTCATAGTTATAAAAGGAACTTTTCAATTTAAAGCAATCTTTGTTAGATTTCCCCTTCATAGCCCTTGCACATCAATTGTCAACTATTTCATACTATGGATGAAATATTCATCACCAAGCAATATCTAAAGTACATACAAACAAGAAAGACAGTAGCAAAATCATCCATGTAAATTATGATGTAACCTGTGACAGATAGCAGATAGAGGGTCATGGATTCAAACTCTGCTACCGACCATGTCTCTTTATTTGAGAAAACTGGCAGGACAGGAGTTTATTACTGCTTCTTCCCAGTAATGCGGTTATGTAGAATGCCCACTTGCTTAATGATCAAAATATGGTTGAAAAGGGTGTTAAACTTTTATAACAAGTGACAAGAAAGCAACAGGCATGCAGGTCATCTAAAAGGAATTGTCATCTAGCATCAGCCCACTCCTCTGTGCTAGGTAAGTGTCAAATCATACAATCTTCCGCATCATTTTAGAGCAGATTTACAGGAGTCATTTATAAATACTGAAATTTTCAGTCACGATATACAGTACTCATAATACATGTAATACTGTTAGTACACAGACTAACGCACTGTATTTCAGTGCTCAATAGAATGAAATCAATAAAAAGCAGCTCAGATGAAATACATATTTTATACAAACATAAAAGCACCTGTATCAATTCCTTGCAGACCTTTCATACCAGGCCGATCCCCACAAACTTTAATAAGTGCCTCTTCGGCTGGTGATGGCACAGGTGCTGGGGTCCACCCCTGTCTTGGCCCTTCCTCTCCTGGCCACATCAATTTTTTCTTTGGCTGCAATATGTAAATATCAGATGTTATATTCTTAACACATTGAAACAATTTAGCATTATTACAGTTTAGTTAGGCTACCTGTATAAACAACAATATGAGCATTTATTATCTTATCATTGCTCTGGACACTAATTGGTCAGTTGTATCATAATAACTTATATCAAAAAATAATAATTTACTTTCATTTCATACATAATCAGGGCATATTTTCAAAGTTTGGGGATGGCGCCCTAGCCCCTAAATTTGGGGAATGTTGAAGTGATAATTAGCTGAAGGGGACACTAAAATCCCAGTGTAAAGTCACAGTTTGGGGAAAACTGCATGATTTCAAAGAAATTTTAGATGGGGAATATGCCCTATACCAGCCTCTGATATAGAAGGTAAAAATGCAAAACTAATACATACATCAACACAACAACTATTATTCTAAACTCACAAATGCCATTAAAATTGAAAAGAGTTTCTGAAATTTCCAGGGCCATAACTGGGATTTGAACATGGGACCAGTGTCAACCACTCTACCACCACAATTTTTCTATGCATCCCTGTAGGATGGTATGTATTACAGTTTCTGAAAAGGGATTTAACTGCAACGCCAATTTTAGGCAAATCTGTGATCCCTGGTGTATATTCATAACATTTATTACTATAAAATATAGGTCTTTCTGACACATTGATTGATGTGAGAGATCCTGTAACTGTACAACTGCAAAGAGAGAAAGTGCCTTACAACCAATCTGAAGTAAGGTTTTGGTGGGAGGTTCGGAAACAGTATAGTAATATATTAACTAGACATACATTGTATGCACATTTTGTTAGTTATTCATTTTTCATATCCATGTTCTCATGAACCTATATACATGTACTAGGTATGTGCCTTTCTGTAGATGGAGTCTGTCAATTTAAAAATATGATACCAATATTCAGTTGTACATGTAGAATACAATCATTGGTAGAAATTATTTGGTCTATTCAAGGAAACGTCTACACTCGTACCAAGGCCAACAATTTGAACACAAGTCAAGATTCTGTGTTATTTTTGTATGGGCAATATCTACATAGAGATTCTGAACTAAAACGAAAAGATCTCAGAATTTGTTCAAGACGTCATTTAATTATTTTGACTACAGCCGTACTCAGTTGGGTCTCAAACCAATGACCTTTTGCTTGCCATGGGCACACTAACAAACTGAACTTACAAGAGGTTTCATATTACAGAAACCTTTGATTGCTACATTTTTACTTCATAACAGAATAATAGTTTCTGTCATGAGCACAAGGTTCAGATCAAAATATCAGTCACCGAGGGTAACTGTAATTAAGTTCATGTAAAACAGTTACCCGATGTGATGGATATTTCCATCTGAGCCTACCGTCTTGCAATTTAAAGTAGATTTCTAAATGCAAACTTATGAAAATGATATATTGTAATGAAAAACAAATGATTTTCCGACGTTGTGTTTGGGAAGTTGACGTAACAATGTTTATAATGTTATGTCATAAGTAATTCACGAGAGTCATCTGGCATAGGAGGGGTGCCAGACTTTTTTTGCGGCATGGGCAAAATGCCGATCCGATATGCAAGTAATTACCAAATTATTCAGTCTGCACAACTTTGTTTAGTATATACTCGGAAACAATTATTAACTAAGAAGATAGTTTCCACAATAAACACTGTTCAATCTGTCAAAGTAGCTTCTGTATTGAAAAGAGACCCCTTTGAAAACACATGCTAGTGCTACCACAGGTGCTTGACACAGGCATACAGCTGTACAGTACCTCTTACAAAGTTCAAGTCTTTTAGTGTGATCACTTTAACAGATTTGATATTTAATAACTGTCACACCTCTACGGAAAGCTGTTGTAAAAGTCAACCTGTAAAATCAAACAATAAAATTAGATCTATATTGATCAGCAATCACATACCTCTCGTTTGATGTTGTGAAACTTTTTCTTCACCTTATCTATACTCCTCTTCTCGTTGGTGTAACGACTGAAAAGTAAACAAGGTCAAGGTAGCACAAGGGGAGTAACTACCGCAGTAATGTAAAAGAGGCTCCACAGGGAAAAATAAGCACATTTAAACGTTGTACTATCCCTGTATACTACTAGATCTAAATAGGTATTCTGATATACCACAAGCAATAAGGGCCAATTAAGGAACTGTAACATAACTGTATTCAATAAAATAAAAATATAAATACAATTTACAAGAACCGCATTTTCCCCCAGTCTTTAACAAAGTTGTGGATCTACAGCGCTAAACACTGCAGTATTTTGGAGCAATATTCGCTGTACATTCGGTCAAATTGCTTATACATATCCAGTTAATCTTCCGAAACCTGACATAACCAAAGATCTGCGTTTTAGTAAAATTTTCTGTAAAAAACTGTTCATACCTGTTTAAGGTGTCTACAATCTCGGTCCACAGGACCGCCCTCCTTTGCTCCGTCCGGCCTGTGGACGAAGAAACTGGGCCCTTTAAGCACCCAAAGAGCTCTTCCTCATGACTTAATACCAAGTCTATGAGTGTCAGCTCTTCGGGTGCTGTCCATCTCCTCTCTATTGCCTTCTTGCTTTCCATAGCTGTCAAAAGTGACAGACGACACGGACGTTGTAAACAAACAATCGGGCCGCTTATGTAATTAAAAATTCCGTGCTCCGTGGAGTACGTACTCGGGACGTTTTATAATCATGACTTGAGCATGGTTCTCCGTTGAGAATGAGTTTGAGCACGGAGTATGAGTTTTGAGTAGAGCATGGAGAATTGTTTATAATCACGGGGCCAGATTCCGAGTTAAATCAGTTCCTTTTGAGTTTACAATGTACATGTTATTCTTTTTCCTTCAAGACAGTGGCCGCTTCTCCATTCATACGGTCGAAACCTGTGGCAATTGGTATTTTGCCTATGATGGCTGCACCCTACTGGATGAGTTACCCAAACACCTTATGGATAAAAGGCCTTCTCAAACTTTAAATCCCGTGTCTAGGGGTACATGTACATCTATAGTTGGTGGATTAATTTTGATTTTTTTTTTCAATTTTGCTCATTTTTTTTAAATTTCATACAATAGGTAGTTTTAATGTTTGTATTTAAAATGCTTTACTTAGTTGCAATAGGTTCTTAAGTGCTTTATTTTTACAGATTTATATATTTTGATATTGGCCTTTCTTCTAATTTGGATTACAGTATTATATAACATGTTAATACCAAAAGCATGTTTCATTTTTATCTAATGAGATATGTTTTCTTTTTTAAGTACCACAAATGTCCTTCTTTTCAAAACCATTTGCTGTGATTTTATAAAATTGCTTCCTATTTGCCGTTCTTTTATAATATTGCTTCCATTGTCATATGACATTTAATTTATCTATTTTCAAAGGACCACAATGGAAATAAGAGTTTATTCATACTCTTTTTTATTCGATTTTTTTTGCATATAATTTTAAATGTTATGGTCATAATTATTCATACATGTTTGTTACCTGTTTATTATATGTTTTATTATGTCATGGCATTTTATGCAGAAGTCTATCTATCTATCCATCCATCTATTTGAACGTCGCGTTTTGTTTACAACAACGAACGGTATTTACGACTGAAGACGTATACTTTTCTGAAACGTTCGATGCGAATTGTATAATTGAATATGCACAATATTAACTCTTTATAATTCAATGATATCGCCAAATGCAAAGATTTTACTGTAACACCGTATAAGCGAAACATCACTGTAACAAGTCTAGAAAAGATTGCTTCATGGCAGAATAATATCGCACAATGACAGAATAATTAACCATTAGGAACTAGCAAATGGTGGTATATATTTGTTTACGTAAGAAAACATAAGGGCACAATTCCGGGTACATACAACGCAGGAACATTTAGTTGGTACATCTCATTCTTAAATATACATATAAAGATATCTGTCGATATTTTAAATATGGCGTTTTAATCCCCAATGTATCTATTGCTCTAGAACATCCACAGTAAGTGTTAAATGAAAATAACTGCAACACATAATTTCACATTGTTGTGTGTAAATACGAAATATTCCTAAAACTGCGCTTAAGGTTTAAAGTTTGCTTTAAATCAAGTGTATTATAAGTTAACTGAATGTCAAAACCAACCAATGAGAAGCTTTAACGGTTGTCAAGATCATTTGTTCACGCGGCTTTATCGAATCGGATATGCTTGTTTATTGCATATGTTACTATATATAGTATCAAATTTGCCTTTGATTGTCGGTGATACGGGCCGATAAAACGATCACGTGACGTAGTGTGCCGATAACTGATATCGGCACACTTGCTAGTGTGCCAGAAAATTCGTATTGAGGCTATTTCCGGTCAACTGTGCAGCAACGTTAGACTGTCAGCACGGTGAAAACGTTGACGTAATTGACAACGTAGACGTAACGGAAAATGGCCGCCGAAAGGACACAGAAGTCTCTTTCTCAACGTTTATTGAATTTAGAATTTAGGCTTATTGAGCACCGAAATGTGGAAACTGACACGTTTGCTTTTGTGGATAGTATGAATAATTTATTCATTCAATGGCATTTATCTTTATGAAATAGTATAAGTATTGCAGGAATGTGCGTTTTGTATCTTTTTGTCTTATCTTTTCCCATTTTCAGCAAAACCGATGTTCAACATATGCAATAAAAAGGTAATTATACGGGGCAGGTGTGCCTTAAGGCGATATTGGCACACTTGGTTCAAATTGGCCCTCGGGCTAAAGCCCTTGGGCAAATAGCTCACCAAGTGTGCCAATATCGCCTAAAGGCACACCTGCCCCGTATAATAACCTCTACTTATACTCTTTTACCCATATAATGTTAATCAATAAGTGGCTTTTCATGAATGATCATTTTCAACAAAATAGCTTGAAAACATTATTTACGTGTACATGTATAACTAGACTGTGTAATTTAAGAACATGCATAAACAAAGTGGTAATTAATAGATGTCCTGGAACCAGAACAAAACTAGTGTATATTTGTCAAAGGACACAGTTAGCAACATAAGTTAACGTTTATAAAATAACAATGGTGCTTATTGGTCATTATTGCCCTTCATTAGTAATAGTGTTTGTAGTTAAAATAATTGATCATTACATTTGTATTCCTAAAGGTCAAAGAGCACTGACAATGCTCTGAAACTATTACGACAAACACGTATATGCAAAGTTATTACACACCGTCTTCAAATTCACGGGGAAATGTGCTTCTATTTATATAGATGACTATGCGAATTATTCCATAAAGTAAATCAACATAATCAAACAGACATAATATTATCACTTTTATGCATTATGTATAGTTACAGATAATTAAGTAATCTGTGAAATATTCTGACACTTAACAGAACTATTTAAATTGATGGCAGCGGTATTTGATCGTAAGATTAAAAAAAATGGATTAATCGCTTCACCACACACAGTTTAATGTATGCAGCATTAATTCATAAAATTATCATCCTAAACAAGAACTGCTGTGTATACGCTTACAAGACACTGTTTTATATAAAAAAATCTCAAATAACTTACAAACGTACTGTCGACCCTAAACATTTTTTTGCATAATATCACAACTATTATTTGATATCATTTGTACAAAAAATTATGTTAATACATTCGGCTTTTGAATTGTACAATTTCTTATCTTGCGAGTTTCCGCCCGAAAGAAGATGAACTTAAATTCATGTTATATGTCATTAGGTCAAAACTATCTGATACCCTCATCAAACGTAATGTTTGAAAAGAATCATACTGCTTGAAATTAAGAATTGTTTTGCCTAATAAGTTTTAGCTCGACATAGAATAATATAATGCTAGAAATATTTTTTTAAGTTAAAAGGAAAACAAAAAGTAAACTAAGTTTTAAAGTTTAATTTGAAATTCCAAAAGCACATTGAGTTGTTTGCAAGACTGTTCAGAATCGTTAGGCTTGTTAGTTTTAAATTCAGTGTGATTGTTTTGACGAATTAAATTTAAACAATCTGTGTATTTTGAACTTAAGAACCGGATTTGTTCATAATAAATAGTTCAATAAGAGCACCGCCTGCGGGTGCCGGACGCTCGTCTGATTTTATCCTTCTAAATTTATTTATCCCCATTTTTTAAGTAACAGTGTCCTTGACCTTGACCCAAGAACACAATCCCACAAATGGTTTTCATAATAATAACTAGACACTTAGTTTGGTCACAATAATTCAACTGCAACTAAAGATGTTGTTTTTTCCCCCCATTTTTCTATTTTTAGAAAAAAAACCTGGACTTTGACCCCATGAGCCCCATAAATACTTCTTATAAACAAAGTTTGGTTGCATTATGTTGATTGTTACGAAAGTTTTGTGTGTGTGAAACTTTCTAAGTTTAGAAGGGGCAATAATCAAGCCAAATACATTACAGGGTTATGTAACTTGTAAAATTCTTCCTTTATACTATTGTACATTTGATAGCGAACAGGTTTGAAAGTGATAGCTTTGATAGTTTGCATGAAAGTGACCCAAGCCCAAAACTTAAACAATCAGACTAGCTAAAAATGACAAAGTCCAAAAAACTAAAATATCACCCCCTCTACTCCCCAATGTGTGACTCAAAAACCCGTTTAATATGTTGAAGTACATTATCCATTTATTGTTTGTGAAAAATTTGAAATCAATCTAACAAAAAATGAAGAAGTTATGTCCAATTCTCAAAATCAA
>JAFMSR010000009.1:44100105-44113009 GCA_022818135.1 Saxidomus purpurata | reverse complement strand
TGGAATGCATATATAATTATATATATAATTGCTAGACAGTTTCTTTTATTTCATGTTTCTCGGTGGTTTATCGAAATATAACGGTTGATTATATTCCGATAAACTCACTGTCCATTCAGTGAAAATTATCAAAATCTGTTACCCGGATTAACGTCTAAAAGTATACCGAGCGTAATTTATGCCGAAAACCCTTTGACGATGACGTCGTTAAAATGACGTCATGTTTGCGATGCTTTTTGATGACCTTTCCCGCGATTTTCGACATTTCATTGTAATAAACTCGACAAAAGTAGAGTTTGAGACAGAAAAATTGTTGGTTTCGATGTAGTATCACGATGATTTCACTCGTGAACAACAAAAGTACTTATTTTAAGTACTCGTGAAAATATCACTTTAGGTGCCCACTCGGTGAAATTATATAGAGGATAATTCTTGGTTTAGGTGTAACATCACGTTATAATTTCACTGAGTGGGCACCAAAATTGATATTTTCACGAGTGGCGCAGGTGAGGTAAGGACTAGTATAATGCATACGAATTGATTTTTGTTCCATTACGTGGTTCGCGCTGTTCCTCGGCCAAAAGAAACTTTCATCAGATTGACCTGAAACTTGGAGGGATTACACTTGGAAAAACGGCCGCTACGGAATCACAATTTTTACTATATTATGACGAAGGTTATCTAGCAACAAAGTGACTTAAAGACGCCACCTAGCGACAAAGCCTATGCATGTGCCGTGTTGTGCGTTTTTCTTTATAGCTCGACTTTACATAATAGTAAAATAGAAATTCAAAAGGTGCTGTTGAAAGAGTGATATCCTCAGTTGTGTTAATTTCTGTAAGCTGTACCTTATATGAACTAATACAGTTTAAATACATCACGTACATTCAATACATTTTTAACGCATACCTACTAGTAGTTTGTTCGTCTCGAAAAGGTGATATTAATATAGGTTTATTCTGTAAAACAGGAGAAGTCCACATGTAGTGTCTGTTTCATTAAGATCGAATAGCGAGAAAGAAACGGGGAAAACCTTCTGTTTCTGAGTTAGGTTATCAGTCTTTCCGGAAAGTCGGCTACACTGTGAATCTTATCTACACTGTACGCCCTGACAGTCATGATTGCGATGCGCAAGTCATTGAAAACCATGTTAGTATCATGTTACTGAGTACTGACTAAAGAGTAAAATTAATATGAGGGAATGCACGACGAAAAGAAAATAATCCGTATGTCAAGATCTGCTCATGTACATGTATCTGTGTTTTAAACAATCAATATGATCCCGCTCCGTCATCTCAAACGGTTATGTAAAGAATCCCATCCAAAAGCCTAGATAAAAACACGAAAATAGAATAAAAGAACAAGGTCAGAGGCACGACACGCCTAAAGTAAGTGATATACTATTATTTTGAAACTCAAAACATGTCAGAGAAAAGGTGAAGAAAATGAAGTATGGTCTATAGACCAAGTACGGCCACACACCACAGACTGCAGCCAACTCACCCAGACCAGTCTCCGCCTTTTTTCCAGAAAACCCGTAAGTCATTTTTTTAAGTTTTGAGAAAATCGTGTTTGAAGTTTGAAATTTCAATGAAGATAAGTGACTTACGGGTTTATGGAATTAGCTTTTAACCGAGTTATATTAGTTCAATAACAAAACAGACTACGTCATCATAAAGAGCTTGATGGGACGAATACAACGGTACCAAAATGTCAAAACCCCAAAAACCGACTTACGGGGTTGTGGAAATAAGGTAACGCAGTATCGCCCATCCCCAAAAAACACTAAGACGACAAATAGGTAAATCTCAAGTTTGACAACATCATAAACCTTCCACTTTTCTCTCGTTAAAACAGATCCTGCTCACCCATTTCCTCTCTGATCCACATGCTTTCTAAGAAGCTATCACAGAGCTCTCGACTGCCTTTAAAACTGAGTATTTTACTAATAACACAGAAGCAGAAACTGACCAAGACCCTGCACCACCCCATCTCTCAGATCCACATACTTCAGAAGGTGTTACAGAGCCCTAGACAGCTTTTAAAAAAAGAGTTGACAAATGGAACAGCGGGATGTAATGTGCCTAGAACTAAACGATAACGTTTGGATATTTAAAGATTTTAATTGAAAGTCAAGAGAGTCTATAGTACTATAAAGCTTATACCAGTATAAAATTGCGTCGACGAAATTCTTAAAATTTGAAGAAACACGTGAGTTTAATTTGCAGTATTATGTACATTGATAATGATCCAAGCACAGATACTATTTCGAACAAGTGTGAATTACTTTTGTCAGTTATATGCAGAAACAGCTCTGAAACATACATGTATATTCCTTTCGTTAGATTAAATGCTTAACAACATAACGTTAGTTGCTTAAATAGAAAACAAAGCTCGACTTTTATTAAACATATTCTAACTTCTACGGCTTGATATTATTTTTGTTTTTTTACATATTTCGGTATTTTCTATTCAATATATAACACTTTTCTTTTGCATGCATACAAAATAATAAGTATTAGCAGAGTCCGTATATATATATATACGGACCCTGGTATTAGTAAAGTTTCAAGTAAATCCATCTAAAATGATAATGACACGGGTCGCATACTAACTTGGTTACAAAGCTTAGCATGTCATCAATACATTGATAGTGTAGGGTAGTTTATTTTAGGGCACACCATTCAGAAGTTTGCACTTTTTTGGCAGTTTACCATCCATCTAGGATGATAGTTATAGGTTTGTATACGAGTAATTGTCATGATAATATATGAAGTCAAGTTACCTTACTGGACTGTATTGCTTATACTGATTAAGAATAGAGCAAAGGTAGATCAAAGGGAAAACGCACATGGACTATCTGAACACATGCATGTTAGAACGAATCTTGTTTCAAGTAGATGTCCTACAATCAAATGATTGTACGGAAAAAAAAAAAAAAATAATATCAAACAGGGAATGCCACGTACCAAAAACGCATCCTCCCCAAAACGAACCCCACAGCACCCAGAAGTGCACACCACCAACACACACACACACACACACACAAACACACGCACACACACACGACACACACACAGTTTTATGAAACAGAAAGTCTGGTGTTGTCTTTGTGAAGGTATATTGTTAAAGTAAAGTTGTCGTCATTGACTTAGTGTAGAAATGGTTAAGGCTAAGTTGTAGGCAATTTAAGTGCATTGCCAAAAATGTTGGACTTAGATTTATTAAATAGAAGAGAATATAATTAGCGTTTGAATTGATGCATCTGTTTGTCTTTGCTTGAGTGTATCGCTAAAGAGTAAAGTTACGAAGCTTGATCACATCCTGGTCTTTTCAACTTATGTTGTGCATTACTGAAACGTATTTATAAGCGTATGGTCTTGAAATATTGCATTTATTGTACACGTATTAAACGTCAAAACTGCACATTTATTTTTATTGTTCTGTTTAAAAAGGGTTATGACCTTTAGCCTATCATAAATGGGCATATTTCAGAAAGAAATGGAAAGGTATTGCTTAACTGTTTTACCGATGTCATGATTGCAATTTTGAGCGCACCGGCATAATACTGCACAATTTATTCAGGGCATGTACCATTTGTCTGGCGTGATACACGACATTTTAATCTTAAATACACAATATCTTCATATGCTGATTACGTTTACTGTTATATCCAGGTTTTCTCATACATGTACCATACGAAAATATAAGTGTTCAGCATACCGTTAATTGCACCGGCCTAGTTTCTGCTGTAAACTAGAAAACGGATTTCGAGGAAAACATCTCTCTCACTTTAACCTACTATCTGCAATATGGATAATTCATAGGACATTACCAATATAGCTACGACGTCATGAACAATACGTCTAGCAAGTAACAATATCCTATAACTAACCCCTTTTTAGTTATTGATCGAAAACTATTTTTGCATAATATGTCACTGCGACCTTGACTTTGGACCAACTTAAGGGTATGTCATGGGTCATGCTGATAAGCCTATGAAGGGCCAACAGTTGTTCAGTTATTGAAAGGAAACTATTAACGAAGGGCAGTCAGACATCCATGGCAAAAACTTTAATTTCTCCTCCACATTCTGAAGGGGGGGGCGGAGAAGACAAATGTGTACAGTCTTTTTAGAGACAGACAGATAGTAAACATATGTCCCCCTCTAGTGTACTGGATTTATTACTTATATCACATTTTGAAGACAGCTTTGTTGAAATGATGACAAAAAAAGGTTCCAAAATATATTTATTTTTGCTAAATACACATGTACATTATTTGATTTATTCAACACATACAATTGTTTACTAAAACATGTTTTAAACATGTCTTAATTATCTTATTTTGGCATTGTAATTATCATTAAGATATACACACATTGGAATACATTTTACATAAACATGTACCTTAACTTAACTGAAAGCAAATATAACCAACATGTATATTTATTTTAGAACATAAGTACATGTAACAATAACCACGGAAAATGATTTTTTATAGCAATCTAAACTTTTAGAATTTCGAAACACTTTAAAAATGTCTGAAGTATCCCAGTCTTTTGACAAAGGAAAATTATTTTCATTTCATTCATAAAACAATTTAGGTTAGAATAGATTTGTCCCACAGCACCTACTAATTTTTCTTAAAGTTCATTGATTTTTTATGATTTTTTTTTTTACAGAATTGTCTCTACTGTAGTATAGTAGTATAATTATGGAAATTATGTTTTCTTGAAATATAGAAAATACTTTAATCTCTACATGTTTTATTGTCACTCCTATACTTCTTATTACATGTTCTACTAAATATAAGGAATGCAATTTAACACAATAAAACTTCACATGAAGATACAAAATATATAATAACCAAAACCTCACAATGGCAGTGAAATCAACAGATGAAAATAAATCTAATCTCAACACTCATTTAAGAATTAATTGCACAACATTGTTTTACCCGTATTGTAAACATATCTCCAGAAGAAACTTATTTACAGACAATAAAATTTGTCACATAAGCATCAACTAAATAAACATTTTCAATAATAACTTATGTACATCATAGTCTGTCTCTATGCATACCAAACTGAAAAGAGAATTTAAATAGTTGTTCATCACCATGAACATTAATACGTTAAACAATCACTTTGTTATACATGCAGCTACAACTCTTCAAGCACGTCTTATTTCAAATTTACAAGTACTACAGGCTTTATTGCCTCGGTTATAGACATTGTGTTCCTATGCAGCTACAACTCTTCAAGCACGTCTTATTTCAAATTTACAAGTACTAAAGGTTTTATTGCCTCGGTTATAGACATTGTGTTCCTATGCAAATACAACTCTTAAAGCACGTCTTATTTCAAATTTACAAGTACTAAAGGTTTTATTGCCTCGGTTATAGACATTGTGTTCCTATGCAGCTACAACTCTTCAAGCACGTCTTATTTCAAATTTACAAATACTAAAGGTTTTATTGCCTCGGTTATAGACATTGTGTTCCTATGCAACTACAACTCTTAAAGCACGTCTTATTTCAAATTTACAAGTACAAAAGGTTTTATTGCCTCGGTTATAGACATTGTGTTCCTATGCAACTACAACTCTTCAAGCACGTCTTATTTCAAATTTTGGGGAGGCTGCGTTTTTGGTACGTGGCATTCCCTGTTTGATATTATTATTTTTTTTTTTTACAAGTACTAAAGGTTTTATTGCCTCGGTTATAGACATTGTGTTCCTATGCAACTACAACTCTTCAAGCACGTCTTATTTCAAATTTACAAGTACTAAAGGTTTTATTGCCTCGGTTATAGACATTGTGTTCCTATGCAACTACAACTCTTCAAGCACGTCTTATTTCAAATTTACAAGTACTAAAGGTTTTATTGCCTCGGTTATAGACATTGTGTTCCTATGCAACTACAACTCTTCAAGCACGTCTTATTTCAAATTTACAAGTACTACAGGCTTTATTGCCTCGGTTATAGACATTGTGTTCCTATGCAACTACAACTCTTCAAGCACGTCCTTTTTCAAATTTACAAGTACTACAGGCTTTATTGCCTCGGTTATAGACATTGTGTTCCTATGCAACTACAACTCTTCACGCACATCTTATTTCAAATTTACAAGTACATGTACTACAGGCTTTATTGCCTCGGTTATAGACATTGTGTTCCTATGCAACTACAACTCTTCACGCACGTCTTATTTCAAATTTACAAGTACTACAGGCTTTATTGCCTCGGTTATAGACATTGTGTTCCTATGCAACTACAACTCTTCAAGCACGTCTTATTTCAAATTTACAAGTACTAAAGGTTTTATTGCCTCGGTTATAGACATTGTGTTCCTATGCAACTACAACTCTTCAAGCACGTCTTATTTCAAATTTACAAGTACTACAGGCTTTATTGCCTCGGTTATAGACATTGTGTTCCCATGCAACTACAACTCTTCAAGCACGTCTTATTTCAAATTTACAAGTACTAAAGGTTTTATTGCCTCGGTTATAGACATTGTGTTCCTATGCAACTACAACTCTTCAAGCACGTCTTATTTCAAATTTACAAGTACTACAGGCTTTATTGCCTCGGTTATAGACATTGTGTTCCCATGCAACTACAACTCTTCAAGCACGTCTTATTTCAAATTTACAAGTACTACAGGCTTTATTGCCTCGGTTATAGACATTGTGTTCCTATGCAACTACAACTCTTCACGCACGTCTTATTTCAAATTTACAAGTACTACAGGCTTTATTGCCTCGGTTATAGACATTGTGTTCCTATGCAACTACAACTCTTCACGCACGTCTTATTTCAAATTTACAAGTACTACAGGCTTTATTGCCTCGGTTATAGACATTGTGTTCCTATGCAACTACAACTCTTCAAGCACGTCTTATTTCAAATTTACAAGTACTACAGGCTGTATTGCCTCGGTTATAGACATTGTGTTCCTATGCAACTACAACTCTTCAAGCACGTCTTATTTCAAATTTACAAGTACTACAGGCCTTATTGCCTCGGTTATAGACATTGTGTTCCTATGCAATGTGAAAATATTTAAAACTGATTAGCAAAATATTTTCAAATAATTACAACCTAACCTAAGGTTTATTTACAGTGATACAGTTTACTATACATTTTACAACTCTATAATACATAATGATACTGTTTCTTTTGTCTGACCTTTCTACAGGTTTTCTGAGTTGTTACAATATTTATACAAGAGTGCCATCATGGCCCTATATTTCTCAACTGCGTATCAGTGCACTTAACTCAGGATGTCACTTGTTAAAGAAAGTTCACTGGATGCTAGAGAAATTCACTGGTCGGTAAAAGTCACCAGCTGCCAGAGGCAGTCAGTGGTTGCTAATAAAATCACTGGTCACTTGGGGAAGTCAGTGATTGCCAAACGACAGATTGCTAAGGAAGTCACTTGTTGCTAGGGGACTAAGTTGTTGCTAATGACGTCAATGGTTGCTATGAAATTCACTTGTTTCTTGGGGAAAACACTGGTTGCTATTAAGTCACTGGTTAGTAGGGGAATTTACTTGTTAAAGAAGTGATTGGTTGCTAAGGAAGTAAGATGTTGCTATTGGAGTCAATGGTCACTAGTCCAAGTTAGTGTTTGCTAAGGAAGTCACTGGTTGCTAAAGGAACTCATTGGAAGCTATGTTTTCCCTATTACTCTATATACAGACAAGGAATCCCCAGTGTGTAGTTAATTTTGACCCCAGGGGCATGACATGAACAAGATTGGTTGCACTCCACTACACAATGCTACATTCAAATTATCTAAGCTCTATGTCTTGTTATTTTAGAGATGGAGTTTTTTAAATTCTTAATGGTTTTTATATAAGTCTATGCTACTTTTAAAACAAGTGATCGCCCGGGCAGTACCAATAGAGACCCCAGGGGCGTGATTTGAACAAACTTGGTAGAGGTTCACTAGATATGATATGAAAACAAGTGGCCCCTGGGTGAGGTCAATTTTGACCCTGGGGGTCATGATTTGAACAATCTTGATAGTGGTCCAGTAGGCATTGCTAAGTGTCAAATATCAAAGCTATGTGTTTTGCATCTTTAAGAAGATTTTAAAATAAAATCCGATTTGTTGCCATAGGAACCATAATTCTGCATAAAATGAAATTTAAATATTTGAACAGCTTTGGTAGAGCACCACTAAAGGGAGGTAACAGCAAAGTTTCATTAATTTATTTCAAGCGGTTAAGGAGATGTCATTTGAATCAAATTATTGATGACGTGCGGAAACATGGATATCCTAAAAGCTCACCTTGGGCACGTTGTGCTCAGGTGAGGTAAACAAGTACCTAGCAGGAAATAAAATGCAAAGAGAGTTTTTTTCAGAAAACATAAAAAAGGCCATGATTGCGTGTTCAAGCCCTGCTGGGGTCACAAACGTTCTTCCTTATTTGACACCAGTACTGGTTTTTACAGGAAGACTCGATTAGCATCAAGCTTTCTTCACAATGAGCTGAACTTAATTAGTATAAACTAAACTAAAAAGCTTCAACTATCATCTGTCAAATAATTTTGACATTCGGGTTTCAATGAAATAATTTTACAACATTTCACTACACTCTTGATAAAATTGTATGTATTAATTATACAGTAAAGTTCAAAACTGAAGTACCATAACACCAATATTAACTATACAGTGATGTTCAAAACTACACAAATGTGCCTAACTTAAAGTCCTAGGATCACTTTGAATTCACTAAAATCGTAAAATAAACTCACAGATAGAATAATGATAGAACCATTTCTATTCACTCTAAACCAATGTTGACATAGTGCCTTTCATTTGTATAAAAGTCGTCCAAGAGCTGCCAGATAGCCTTTCTTATTTTTTGCAATATCATTGAAAAAATACTGCGCTATATTTCTAACAGGAAAGTTAGGAATGATTTTTGTCTAAAAAAAGTGGACATTTCCGCCAGTAAGACATCTTTCTTGGCCAAATAACAACAGTTACTTGTAATTGTGCTAAGTTAGGAAAGTTTTTGGTCTAAATAAAGGTGGTCATTTCCGCCGGTAAGACATCTTTCTTGGCAAAATAACAACAGTTACTTATAATTGTGCTCCCAGGACTTTAAGAAGAGACAAAACGGTAAACACAATGTGCACTGAGTTTTGCAACACATTTCATTGTAAACACTGGACGTATGTGTGCCAAAGCAAGCATTATCAAGTACAGTAAAGTTCCTGTAATAAGATAAATACTCAAACAAAATAATTCATTTGATGTTGCCATGGCAACAATGACACTGCATACACTTTTTTCAATTCCTATTCAATTGTTAAAGTGAACATCTTTAAAATTGCAAGGATCAATTAATTTCTTAGGTGGTAAAAAAGTCTAAATTTAATTTACTGGTATCTTTGAATAAAAAGAATGGTTCAACCAATTCATAGAAATGATCTTATAATGTATCATACCAAGGAAGTCTTTCAGATCAAAATTAAATGTTTATGACAAATTGTCACTCAAGTTAGTTTGAGAAGCCCCACTTCAAATCCTTCTGTCTCCATTAGATATCTCGAGCATTTAACAGAGAACATTACTACAAACAATCCTTCTGTCTCCACTAGATATCTCGTGCATTTAACAGAGAACATTACTACAAACAATCCTTCTGTCTCCATTAGATATCTCGAGCATTTAACAGAGAACATTACTACAAACAATCCTTCTGTCTCCACTAGATATCTCGTGCATTTAACAGAGTACATTACTACAAACAATCCTTCTGTCTCCAGTAGATATCTCGAGCAGTTAACAGAGAACATTACTACAAACAATCCTTCTGTCTCCACTATATATCTCAAGGATTTAACAGAGAACATTACTACAAACAATGTTTGTTGATATGACTTTGCTACCATTTCAAGGATAACTCTGAACTATTTTAAAGCTGCTCTCTATTAGATTATAATGAAAAACTAAAGTTCTCCAAACTGTCTGAAATAAGATTTAAACATTTCAATATAACCATACAGTATTGCGGTGTCGTTAAACCAAATCCAACCAACATTTTCAATAGATTTTTGCAAATTGCTACCTAGATTCTACTTATGTTGTTGATTCCATCATTCACTTTTACATATTTTGCTTGAATATATCATTATGGAGAAATATGTCTTTTCATCTGAAACTGCGAGAGAGCAGCTTTAAAGGCATATCCTATGACTGACGTCAAACTAACCTCCAAAACATAAATAATAGAATCTTTGGAAGTATTATAAGTTAACCTAATGTTTCAGCTATGAATTCCAGTCATTATCGATAAAACTAACGGTTTAAAATATGCTGCAGCACCGTAAAACATTCAATAATCTATGTAGAGTTGTTGTTGTAACATTAATGGGTGGATGTGATTTATCATAGGCCTCTATATTGATTAATTGTGGTAAAATGGGGTATTTTTCGCCAGGTTCTCCATTGAACATGTATTTATTTATCATTTTGCGTTTGTCGTGAAATTAGTCCTTACTGTTAAAAGCAGATCTTTGGGTTAATTAAAAGTAAACAAAAAAAAAATCGTCTGTTTGACAAAGAAAAATATTGAAATTGCAAAGACCTGTAAACGTATAAAAACGTTTAAGATGTAAGTTATTTATATTTAAATATTACCAGAAAATGATAATCTTCCTTCGCTGTACATGACAAGGTGCAGGTGTAAGTATAAACAGGTAAAATCGTACCCAAAGATACAGTTGACAGACGCTTATTAAATAATGTATGTACAGTATAACCTATGTAGAAGTCCAAAGATATCCGTATAACTAGCCGGTATATAAGGCTGTTGCGCATACTTTTCTGGCAGATCGGTAGCAGAGCTAGTGAGGAGCAGATCGGTAGCAGAGCCAGGGGAGAGCACATCGAGAAGATGATTGAGAAATAATTAAACCATAATTATTACCAGGACTTTGGCATAGCGGATACAGGCGAGGTTCCCTCATATTTGCAGCTTCGGCTCATACTTGCAGGGTCCTCCTGAAATCTGTATTAAACTATAAGTTCGGGTCGTGGTGTAAGCTGATGGTTTAGATTATAGCTTCGAACATGGGTTGTGGCCAGGTTGAGACAAGGAGCGGATCGGTGACAGAGCTAAAAGAGAGCACACCGAAGATATGATTGAGACATAATTAAGCCATAATTACTTCCAGGACTTTGGCATAGTCAATGCAGGCGAAGTTCCCTCATAATTGCAGCTTCGGCTCATACTTGCAGGGTCTTCCTGATATCTGTATTGAACTACAAGTTCGGGTCGTGATGTAAGCTGATGGTTTAGATTATAGTTTCGAACACTGGCTTGTGACCAGGTTGAGACAAGAGGTTCAGAGTATTGTTTCGAACATTGGCTTGTGACCAGGTTGAGGCAAGGGGTTTAGAGTATAGGTTTGAGACATAGTAGGGACTTGGGTTGGAACGGTAGGACATCGTAACTTTACTTGGGAAAGAATATATTCTCGTACTTGCAGCTTCGGCTCATACTTGCAGAGGTATCAGATCCCATATATATAAAGTTTAATACAATGTATATGCAAAAGCCTTGATTAATGTTGAGTACTGTTTCAAACAATTATTTCACAATCATTGGTACAACGAATCATAAGCTAAGCAGCTGAGGAAAATTATATATTCGTTTAATGCAGTTACACCCTTCAGAATATCATAGAACAGTCATATCACAGTGTAGACCGCTCGATACACGTGACACGTTCATTGAACACATAATCTATGTTTCGAGAATACAATCCGCTACATGTAGGGTATGCCATTTTAACCTAAAAGTAGAACTAGCTCATATCTTTCAAGAATCAATTATTTGTTGTGATCTATCTAGTTAATATATCATCCTCCTCATTAACAAATAGTCAACTGCTTGGATATCTCACCTTTCAGCAAAGTCATAAAAACAATGTAAATTAGTTTTAGTTTTTCAGTGTCCTCCCACTAGTGTACTTTAAGCTTGCAGGTTCACCCTTGTAAAACTTGTATGATTATGATAATAATACACTTATCAGAATTAAAACAACATGATCTTTAAAGTCCCATTAGCTCATTAGATACTCATAAATAGAAAATCATAGTGACAGAACTGTGTTCTATTTAACCTAAACACGTTTCTTATGTTTGACAATATCACTGAAAATAAACTGCATTATATCAATAACATAAAAAACAGTCAAACCTGTGTTAAAGACCACTTCTGAATAAAGACCACCCTGCAAAAAAAGGGAGATCACAAAGCAATATTCATGTATAGTAGAAACAACAGTGAATAAAGACTACCTGAAAGCAAAGACAATATTTGCAGCTTCCCATCAGTGGTCTTTGTTCACAGGTTTGACTGTACTTTCAGTGGTTGTTGTTCACAGGTTTGACTGTACTTTCATTGGGAATGTTGTTCACAGGTTTGACTGTACTTTCATTGGGAATGTCGTTCACAGGTTTGACTGTACTTTCATTGGGAATGTCGTTCACAGGTTTGACTGTTCCTTCATTGGGAATGTCGTTCACAGGTTTGACTGTACTTTCATTGGGAATGTCGTTCAAAGGTTTGACTCTTCTTTCATTGGGAATGTTGTTCACAGGGGTTTGACTGTTCTTTCATTGGGAATGTTGTTCACAGGTTTGACTGTACTTTCATTGGGAATGTTGTTCACAGGTTTGACTTTTCTTTCATTGGGAATGTCGTTCACAGGTTTGACTGTTCTTTCATTGGGAATGTCGTTCACAGGTTTGACTGTACTTTCATTGGGAATGTCGTTCACAGTTTGACTGTACTTTCATTGGGAATGTTGTTCAAATAAATAACGGTAAATTTCGCCGGTAAGAAATCTTCCTTTGTAATATAAGAGCTACAA
>JAFMSR010000009.1:44077634-44099605 GCA_022818135.1 Saxidomus purpurata | reverse complement strand
CGATTCCGGTTCGCTAAGGTCGTTGTCTAGGGAACCGATTCCGGTTCGCTAGACACTGCCTAATTTTAAAAGTACATAAACATTTTACAGGAATTAGAGATGAAAGCATTCTATTTCATTATTTCTCCTAAAAATATTTCGTTAATTTATTTCGAAGACCCCTTTCTCTTAGAGCGAGAGCAGCTTTAAACACTTAAATGCCTAAAAGGCAATTGAAAAGGAAACGCAACTCCTCCTAAGCTCTGTAATAATAACATACTCTACATCCCGTTGTTACTCCCCTTTACACGTACATGGAGTTTAAACTTGCATACATAGTTAATTAAACTTCATGACGTTTTATCTTATTAAACACTTTGTTTGAGACGGCTGACACTAACTTTATTTATAAACTAGTTAGATGAGGTTTGAAAATATTTATAGACACCTGCTTTATGTCATTTAAACTTCGCTGCATAGATACATTCACCAACCGATGTTCTAGTATTTGACGTTTGTAAATGTCGTCTGCCGTTACAACGTATTTGATTGGAACGCGCATCACTAGTAGCCAATCATAAATCTTGTGTTTGACTAGTCAGGTACACATACGAAAAATCACGAAATCTTGTTTTTAGTTGCTTAGATATTTAAATGCGGTGGCCAGTCAGAACGAAGTTTCTGATTCGATTATATGATTATACGGCAAACTGAATATAAAATTGTAGAGCGACTCTCGTTCTGGTGGTTCTTTTCCATCCTGTACCAATGTCAAACACCACCACTTTAAGTATACATTTCTTTATAGATTATGTTTACATGTTAAAAGTAAGGGGACAAGACACTTGTCACACATTTAATGTATGCAAATATAGCACCTCTTTGTTGCATGAATGTAAACTTAGTCCACGAATAGCTGGCCTGCTGGGTTTGAGCCTCTGTTCGTGGCATAAACTTTCTGTCTACTTGCCCCGGCTAAGAACATTAGCATGAAGAGCCATAGAATAATTAAAAATACTGAGCATAATAACATTAATTATACTTTGTAGAAAATAGCACATCTACATGTAATTCGGCTTCACTTATAACATTGTTATGCGACATAGACACTTTTTATACCATTTAGTATTATAAGTGAAACAATAACACATCCTAGTTTTGTTGAACGCATTGATGCATGTACTGTAAATTTTATACCGGCAACTCGTTTTGCTTAAACACCCGACATTCTTTACATAACGTTGGACTGTAAAAGGAAATTGATACTATATAAACATGACTAGTATTTTGCACATAATTGATATGTTTTCGCTTAAAGTCACAGGATCACATTCACAAGTAACTATATATCATTTCATCAAGGAAGATGTCTTGCTGACAGAAATGACCTTTATTTGTTCAAAAAAAAAACAACAGCATTCCTAACTTTGCTTTTAAAATGGATAAGTACATGTACATCTTATAAACATAGCGCAGTATTATTTTCGACTTGAATAATAAAGAAAAGCAAGCGTCAATATTGTTTCAGAGTGAATATAACATGGTTCTATCATTATCCTATCAACAAATTTATGTTACTATATCAGTTAATTCAAATAGATCATTGGACTTTAAAAGTGGAGTGTTTCTTATTGTATTGTGTATCTGATCATGACATTACCATCACTTTACAGTACATGACTGACAAAGTATAGAAAATTATTTATGGTCTGAAATCTATCTCATTGTATCTTCATATACAAGAAAATTCTGTTTTTATGCCAAAGTCTCATGTTTGTCCCATTTTCAACCACTGACACACACTAAATGCAAATTCAGGTGAAATTAACCGAAAACACGGGTCTTACGGAATTTCCTATATCCTTTGAACACATGTAACGTAATAAACCGTATACGCGGGTTAAGACAGGTTTGGCCTTCCATAGAAGTGACAGTTACCGTATGGAACACGTTTTGTCTGTATGAATTTAAAGGCTATGCCGACAGCTCCTGAATGTTGAAAACTCAGACGTCCGAGGCAAATGCTGACACTTTAAGACGACCTTGAAAATGACCTTGGACACAATTTTAACAGCTTTGAAAATTTTCATTTTACCAACGTTCGCGTACAGGCCCCTGTGGGATAGTGTTTTGAGTGCGTGCAAATATTTTTTCACAGACATAAAGCAGACATGTCGTACTCAAACCTAGGTATATTGACATCTTATGAGAACGCTTGAAATTGACCTCTCGTTAGCAAAAAAAAAAAAAAAAAAAGAAGTCAATGCGCAGGTTAGCAGACAGGGTGACCCCTGCGCGTGACCTCTGTAGGTGGGCCAATGGAAATTTTACTTTCATGTTACAGCTCAATCTATTTGCTGACGTATACAACACGCGCAGTAAACCGAAAGTAGCCATAACGTGATGTACAGTGTTTACAAAAACGCATAGTGTGTAAAAAAATATGTCGGTGTGCAAAGGATATATAGAGTATGACCGATGTCTATGTTACGTATGTCATATCTTTTTATAAACTGTATCTAATACAAAGACACTAGGGATAAAATGGAATTAATAAAATAGAGATGAACTGCTTTTCGGGATTTTTAAGATTGGATCTTGACAAACAAATGGGAACAAAGATGTTCAGCCGACCTGAAATATCAAATGATAACTATTTGATACCTTCTTCTGGGAGTTTTTGCGTGTGTAAATTGTATGAATTACAGTAAGATTTACACTATAATACAGTATAGGCTTTATAATCGCCCGGGGTTAGGGAAGTGTAAATACCCTAGTCTGTGACACAGATGGTTTTATACAGTCATTCGCCGAAAATCAGTTCTAATCAATTCAAATCTCACAGCAAATATATACCACCAGTACATTCTGAAAGATCCAGTGAATTACCCGATCTTTGGAACCTATTATAACATCACAATGGGCACAAAGCTGGTTCCATCAGGGTGTCAGGGTGTGCTGATAAGGTATATAATTCTCAATATATTCTCTATTCCATTATTTGTATATCACATATTCAACAATATTTCAGTTTACAGTTAAACCTATGATAAAGACCACCCTACGACAAAGACCAGCAGGGGGGTCACAGAGCACTATTCATCTATAGTAGAAACACCTGCAACTAAAGACCACACTGTAGTTGTAACGGTTGTCTTTGTTCACAGGTTTGACTATATTTGAATGCCAAGTGGGGTTCTCTGTATTGATATCAAAGTGTTATCATCATTAGCACCATAGTTGAACAAAATCAAAACATCTCCGCAAGTTGCACAACTTCTGGCATTGTCAAACTGTACCTAAAATTCACCATGTATTTAGAAGCGAAAACAGACTATTAAACTTAATGATTGTATTACTAAATGCGATAGATAGTTTATCTAACACTAGAACTAGGTGAAAAATCACTATTGGCTATTTTAAATTAAAAATCAATTTAAAATTTAAGATTTCTACAGTGTGTGAAATGAAGTGAATTATTTCCACCTGCACGCGCTTTTTAATAAATATCATTATGAATAATAACAACACCATAAGCAAAGTAAATGAATGTATGAATGCTTTAATAACCTACAGAATAACTTTTATTTCATAAAAATCTGACAAGTTATAGTGACATAATCAACAAAAGACGGAATTCGTTATTCTAAAAACATTAAAGTTTAACCTCCGTGACTCAGTTCGGATAGTAAATAAACCAGCCGGATTTAAGCGTTAACCATTAAACAGCAAATCGGCTAATACAACCAAATTTGAATCAAACTGGGACCCGTGACCATGATGAAAATACAGTAGAACCTTGTTCACATGTACTGTAAATAAACAAAATCATATATTAAATAGTAAAATAGTCTGAAACCACTGTGAAAAGAGATTTACTTGAATAAATGTAAGTATCTAAGAGTCTTCTACGGACTAAAATAACGTCACTGGCTAAGTGTACTATTGCAAATTTATGACACAGTCTGAATCTTCACATTAACAAATAGATCAAAGAAAATTATACTATACCTTTAAAAAAAACTTTCGTTACCGGTGTTCGATTATAAGTATTAGTAACAGAATATTATAAAGCTTATGCAAAATAAAACAGGTAAGGTGTAACAAAATACCGAACCAAAGTTTAGGCCGTGACATAAAACTCAATGAACGAGAGAAGAAAAGAGAATGATGTATGAATGAAATGAAAGATTGTGAAGAGATTTTTGTGTATAGTGATTAAGTGTATATATAAATATAGTAGTTTATGACCATCAAACAAAAGACGACACAAAATGCCAAAAGTGCAAAAAAAAGAAAGTATGATGTCAGCGAGAAAGACGAGCGGATAAGATATATATTTCTTAGGATATCACATTTATATTTAACAAATTGTGATTACTATACTAACTAAAGTAAAAAATGTATATATGAGAAAAGATATGCAAAAAGGACAGTGAAAGAAATTGAACGAACAGTGGGATTGTAAGAAAATTAGAAAGAAAGGATGTATGAAAGTGCGAATGACACAGTATGGCTGAACAATGAATACGGTCCGGCAAGCATTAAGTTGACAATCGGTTGCCAAAGAAACTGACTTTTTCACATATAGCCACCAAGTCAAGTAAGCTGTTATTCTGGGGTAATTCTGATATTTACCCTGATGAGAGTGCACTTGGTACAAAAATAATGTACACAAAACGAGATATGCAAATATGCCTTGGTACTAGCATCGGTAAATGTGTAAAGGTGGGAAGTCAGAAAAGTGTCGTCTGTTGAACTTTGTTTAGATAGCTTTAACTATGTCTTCTCTTGGCTGATCACTAATCTGTAGTTATGTTCTCTAGAAGCACTTCGTCCCATTCAAACTTTCTTTTCCATAGCAATTGCATCAGTATATTGCCTTTAACAGTAAAAGGGCTAAGTAATCCTAGTGGATCATAAATGGACGATGATCTTTCAGTATTTCACGTATTGTCAACATAGATTAAATGGTGGTTTTAGTCTTGTTGGAAACGACAGTTGATCAGTTATAGATTTCCAGCGCATATCCCACACTTAAGTAATTTCATTTTGGCACTTTGCTTTTTTCTTGTAGCACAGTGTTGTTGTGCTTCGGGATCTCAGATTAAATCAAGCTTTCTGGAAGAGGTTTCTGGAGTAAGCGTAGAAATCAAGTAGAGTAGGCTCATCAGGTTTTTCTGTAAGTACGTCATCTACAAAATGATGAAATAATTACAGAATTTGAGAATAGAAGGGTTTATACAACATTGTATTGATTGAAACATGCAAGTGCTAGAATGCTAACCCGATCCTATATATTTTGCGTAAACTAAGGCTAACTAATTCTACAATTTCGACGTGACAGATTACTTGTCGCAATAGAGTGTAAAACAACATAGGTAGCTCATACAAATGTACATGTATAAAGCAGGTTTTCTAATGCCTGTTCCTATTTCTATTTTGGTCTGGTTTGGCAAATAAACACACGTGACAGAGATCTTGTGAGCGTGCATATTCCACAAAATTGTGGTTGTATCTACTCATGAAATGGCGGCGTCAGGAGTGTAAGCAAGCTTAAATATCATGGCAGAACTTCCCATGACGCCACAGAACCTTGCATAATTGTGCCCTAAATATTATTAGATAAAGACCTACTGTCCTCCACAAGTTGACTTAAGATAGAAGTTGACTTAAGATGTTTTAGATGTTTGAAGAAATGAAGGAGTTTGGAAGTAAACTTAGTTTTGTTTTGAATATTCTAGGGGCCAAAACTCTGGACGTATTGTCCGATCTGACACAAAATAGAATTTGACCGAAATTTTGTGATAATACATGTGTGCCATTCATGTTCGGTTATGTGGTTTTCACAGTATATGCAGTCTTTGTGAAGTGATACGAATTGACTCCGAACATTCTTCAATACTGCAGCATATCTGTAAACTATGATAAATTTTAGCTAGAGTCTTAGAATTTAGAATAATGAGTGTGGGTACAAAACAATGTAAAATGAAACTTGAGAATTTTAACGATTTTCATGTACTTTACAGTAAAACAAGTACGGACGTGGATTTAAACTGTTCTTGTAAACAGAGCCTTGCAAACACAGGCTAATATTTGGAAAAAAAACAGGTTTAATTTAAATTGATGTTATTATAAATGTGATACTTATATACAGATTAAAGTCAATGGTATTCTTTTAAAACAGGTAGGCTACGTCTGTACGTATAAGGCTACGTTTACGAATGTACATGTTGCATGTACAAGACATCTGGGTAAGTCAAATTTATGGTTTCTACAAGATTTATCTTCACACTCGTACAAGTTTCGACATATTTGCTTTAGAAATAAATGACCCGGTCACCTAGTTTTTGACCCAATGCAACATAAAGTTCATCGGGTCAAATACATTTATATCATTTATAAAGTGTTGAAAACGGGTTTTCTATAATTTGACCTGGTGACCTGGTTTTGACCCCATGTGACCCAGTCTCGATCCTCGATATCATCGACATGAATATCTGACCAATTGTCATGACGTTAAGGGTCAAATGTGATATATTATATAAAAATCAACAACGCAAGCGTAACGCTGTTGGAGCTTACTCGGCATACTTGTATAACATTTGAAAATCAGAATTTTTGCACTTGCCAGTTTTGAACAAATAATCACACTTTGGACAGTTCAAGCTTTATCTATTTACTTGACAGACATCATACATATCTATGAATCAAACGGGACGTTTTTTTCAGTTATCCGAAATCATGTTTATCCGTGAGCTGTATTTTACCTCTTTAACCGGAAGCGGAAATCGCCGAGCACAAGTGAAGAAATCGTCTATATAAAAACTCTCCCTGTATATTTATGTAATATCTAACCGTCTGACATGGTTGATCGTTATAGGGTCACACTATATACATCATTGGAAAGCTGATCTTAGTTTTCTAAAGCTATGCTATTTGATATCAGTTGTAAAACCTGACCACGTATCGGGAATTTTACGTTGAAGTTATATATCATAGTGATAAGCAGTCGGCAACATTTTACCCGAAAGAGACGTTTAAAACTGTAAACCCGTGTATAATATACATTCATCTAAAGTTAAACGAAATGTGTGTACCAAACAATAAAACACTTTCAAATCAAGCTGAGTTAATGAAACACAAATATTAATAAAGATTATCACTCGTTGAACAAATGAACCAAGAATTCTTTAAAAACGATACACAGCCGTTAAAACGTTAAAGCGTATAGCGCCATAGGGTGTGTTAATGATTTTGACACAAGGAAGTGAACACTGAACAATTATTTAGGTTTTTTTATTTGTAGAAACTGTTTAATTATGTTAACATAAAGATGTGCTTGATATATTTTATAAATACAGGAATAAATACTTTCTGTCTTAGTGCCTCACTTCACCAAAGATTGTTTACTTGTGCATTCATTGCAGTAGTGAGTAAACTACTGTCAAAACAATTTCTGACGTCATAGTTTTTGTAAATAATTTAGTCAAAGGTCTAGTGATCTCTTTGCTGCAGATGTAAATTTTATCTGATCAAGTTCGTTTACTACAGTAGTTGTAACATTATATACGGGTGCTGATAAAGTAAAAACATACACGATTCAAACGTCACCTGGCTACCATCGGCTAGGTACCAAAATCATAAAACGACTTGCCCGTACATATCTTAAACCAAACATCTCTTCATTAAAACTTAGTACAATAAGAAATTAATTCTATTGTTAAGGACTAGTCAGTTGAAAATCTCGTCTAATGTAATATAAATGTTCCGCCTGTGACTCTCAATGTAGATTTTAAATAAGATGATAATTTGGAAATGAATATTATGTTAATTATTGATGATACAATTTCACGTACCATCATGCACTTTTTGTCCGTTAGACTGTCATGTCGAATGAGATTGTGAAAGGTTGGAAGTTCTGTCTTAATCGACATTCGATATCGTCAAGGGGAGCGGTGGTGTAGAGGTTAAGGTGTCGGCCGCTCATCCCGGAGGTTGCGGGTTCGAGTCCCACTGGGGTCACGAACGTACTTCCTCATATGACACCAGTACTGGTTTTTACAGGAAGCGGACTCGAGGGTGACTCGATAAGCTACAAGCTTTCTTCACAATCGAGCTAAAAGTAATTAGTATAAAGTAATATCGTCTGTTCTACGATTGTTATATAACTTTATTAAAATACTGTACGAACAAAAGTCATATTCATGAAAATCATCTTTTATAAACGTTCTCTTTAGTAAAAGGGTACTTTCCCAGGATTGTTGAATGTGTAATGAGATATGTTGTTTTGTAATAAAATGTACTTTCGAAAGCTGTTTATTAGGTCGGTTTGTCCTTGGAGACCAGACGGGGTAAACAATTTACAGTTGATTCAATTGTGATTGGTTATAAACTGAAATAGGAAGACTTAAAGACAAAAATAGAAACACCGTTGTATAAAGTCGATCATCAGTAGCTTTTTTCTGTGATATAGCAATGCGTAATATAACTTTTAAGGTTCTTTTGTTACGACAAGTTCTTAAGTTGTTATTTTACGCAAACGTTTATGATAATGTGCAAACATTTATTTTCTTTTAAAAAGCAAATAGTTCACGCAACACCATTTATGTGATTGCCGTGTGATCGTACCGGGCATCTTTCGAAACTACAAAGTGACATTCGCTAATAAGAGATTGATCGACTTTCCATATGACGTTAAACCGAAAAGTCCCTGACCTACATTGACAAACAAAAATCAAAATGTTATTCATTTTATTTTCCAACATGATCACCCTTGTTTTCTATACTCCTCGAAATAAGTTAAGGACCACATCCTGATTTGCGCAAAATTTACTTGAATAACACGCAATTGAATATTTCACGATGGACAAATGATATTGATATAAGACAAAAAGCGTGAATGCATCACATTTAATGACTAGCCTTAAATGTCACAAGTTACCTACCTGTTTGGGCTTATATGCATATATGCACCTATGGCAAAAAGCGGCCTGCAGATTTTCCAAGTCGGTGTATCAAACAGATGACGAAAACCAATATATCGAATATTTTCAAGCGTAATCTCCCTAGTGTGTTAGGACAAGTAACTTTTATTGCACTTTTAAAGCAAATCAAACATAACAAGTAAATCACGAGATTTGGAATAGTGCGACCAGCGAAACGTATTGAGTGGCAGTTAAAGATTTCAGAGCTTTTCAATTACTAAATTTTTAATCAAAATAGCCTAACACTTTGTCAATGGCGGAGTTATACTGACTATGAAACTTTTTTCAGTTTTCTCTGGCATATTCTCAGCTGAAACCATCGGTTTGATTGCACAGTGTTCAAACTTGTTTCTGGAAGACATACATTTATCTGCCACTTATTATTCCTTATTTGTTCCAGTAAATGTGTGAAATCGTGATACATTCAAGGGCAGATAATTCAAGATCAGGGCGGTCGGTGACCTATGAGTTCTACTTCATATTTCTTCTTCAGATTAGAATGCTTAACGGCTTCAGATTTTGAAATTTTTTGACAGAAAACAATAAATGATGTTCTATTCCAAAAGTTCTTCTTGTCTTTACTTTCCAAGTTTCTGGTATTTGTTTTGCTGATACATGACTTTTGATCTTAGTTTGTTTACTGTAAATGGCTAAGGCATTGTTCTTAAAAGTTGTTTCACTTCCCTTTTGCCTGAAAATATACATATTTGTTTTTGTAGAAAGTAATTCAAATTTTGTAATATGAGTCTCAAACAACAACATGCCAGAGGGATTTGACAGGGAATAAAATAGAGTACAAGAAAGCCACCTCCCTGAAATGATGTCCAGATATTTATATCCGGTGGTTTATGTTCGGATGCCATCTAAAGGTGCTCCTCTTACTTTACTTATTTACCCGGTCTAAAGTGAACAACATTTGTAAAGGTCAATAGCTGTGAAAAAATCAAGCGAACTCGGCCAAGATATGACAAAGCTTGTTGCAAATGTTTTACAGTTCGCATCCGTACCGATATATGATGGCTTTCAGAAAATATTTGTTTTTTTCCTGAAGTTTAAATATTCTATTTACATATTCAAATTAGACCGTTTTCTGGCAAGACGGTTTACAATCATTTCTGAAGCGAAATAAATTGGCAATTTTCTATTCTTGGGTCAACTTCAGAGCCTCATTAATAATAATTAATAATAGACTCAATCAAGGGACGCAACTCTAATTGATTTGGCATTGCTACGATAACCATTTTCTCTTGGATTTCTCCGCTTCTTTTTTTGAACAAGTTCCTTCTAGGACACAACTGTCAACTATTGAAGCACAAAATACCACAGCAGCAAATTAAGTAATGTCTTATATGTCTATAAGGTTTTGAATACTCAACGCACCGGTTACTGCGTCACGCTACGCTATATATTAGGGAGATCAGTGCGTGAGGAGGCTGCTTTGATATGGTCATGTGTAGTTCGCGCTAACACTTCCAGCAAAAAGCAATATATATCTAAGTAACATTAAGATATGCGCGTTCAATTCAGCTTTCAATACAAAATCAAACGCATTGTCGGACGATTTCCATATGAAACTGATTCAGTATACTTCTTATTTGTTAACTTCCTTACTTTTGAAAGGCTACTCATCAAAGTGTGGATACTTTTTTTCTCATTGTGTACATAATCTGTCATTACAATTAGGTAGTCCTACCTTTTAAACTTCCTCGCTACTGTGATATTTATTGCGACCTGCTTTCTAAAAATAGGACCTTGCAATGTTTCATAGTCACCATATAATATCGTCATTGTGAATTATAAGTTTTCTACTGCGCACTTAAAGGATATGCACAATATCTAGTATATATTTCATGACAAAGCAAATATTGAAAATAAAAATTATTGTATATCTCATGGCAAAGTAAATATTGTGTAACAATATTGCATGTATATGTACATTCTGACATAAAACTCAAATTTTCCTGCTTTGATGACTGCTCAATTACAATACCAAGTCACAAGCTGACTATAAATAACATAAATCATATTCAATAAATATGTTATTATGCAAATTTATAGTACGGTGTATTAAATTACTGTTTACATCGAAGAAAATAGTTGGTAACCGTGGATTGAGCTCATATATCACAAAAAGTAAATTGAAGACGTAAAAAAACCCAACAAATCTTAAAAACGCAATGAACGCAAATGAAAAAACAAACTAAGAACTGGGACTTTTAGGTCTATATAGTATATGGAGATTTCTTTTCTTGTAATAAATGTACTTAAAATACCTGAGATCCTTTTGTACTACAGAACAAATATTTCAATTCAAAGACCTCTTACGTCTTTTTAATTAGTCGTATTTTCTGGTAGCCAAATTTGAAAAGAAACATGATGCATCATGTTGGTTTACACAGTTGCCGCATATTTGACATGCATTTTCATTGATTCCGTCCATGCAAGAAAACTTGGTCCGGAGTCCTAATACCATAGTCATCGTGACATGCATCTATAGAGCTTATGAAGTGCATGTTCATCGTGACATGCATCTATAGATCTTATGAAGTGCATGTTCATCGTGACATGCATCTATAGAGCTTATGAAGTGCATGTTCATCGTGACATGCATCTATAGATCTTATGAAGTGCATGTTCATCGTGACATGCATCTATAGAGCTTATGAAGTGCATGTTCATCGTGACATGCATCTATAGAGCTTATGAAGTGCATGTTCATCGTGACATGCATCTATAGAGCTTATGAAGTGCATGTTCATCGTGACATGCATCTATAGAGCTTATGAAGTGCATGATCATCGTGGCATGCATCTATAGAGCTTATGAAGTGCATGATCATCGTGACATGCATCTATAGAGCTTATGAAGTCATGTTCATTGTGACATGCATCTATAGAGCTTACGAAGTGCATGTTCATTTTGACATGCATCTACATACATGTAGCTCATGACCTACATGTTTATTTTGAAAAGCACATTTTTTAGTTATAATTTGAAAATAATTGTTATTAATTTTACTAAACCATCGGTGAATGTATCAGATTAAATTGTTGTTAAATTGAAGGATATTATCACTTTAAACCAGCTGTGTACTGTAAATTGGGTTATTTTTGCTGGACGAAATTCACGATTTGTGAGCAAACAGATTTATTTGATTTCAAATTTTCAAAATGAGAATTTTCGTATAGTAAATCGATGTGAAATGAATCTTTCGCGAGATTTTTCAATTGTATTTTACACAGGGGGCAGCTAACACAACATAAACAGTACTAGACATCTATTCTCCAAAAAATTGACAACTCTCTCATATAAAGAAACATGGTCAGTAGCAGGGCTCAAACCCATGACCCTCAATCATTGAGAGGTTACAGTGATTCCAAGCCAGTGGAAATTTCTATAATAATATGATTTATATTGTTCATGTACCACAACACAAAGAAGTGATCCACATAAGTAGGATTATTTCAATACTAACACAATCTCTGACCGATATATCAGCACCTTGTTGTAACATATACATGTACAGGACTATTTCCTGGGTTCGCCTCTAATCATTTTGTCTAAGGCATATATGAATGCAGTTCTTCCTCGATGAATCAAAATATAATAAACTCGTTATGTAACATGTAATATGAAGACCTATACCAGGCGTATCTACGCTACTGAACACTTTCTCGTAACCCCTTCAATAGCCTAGTGGCCGAGCTACAAACCAAACCAAACGCCAAACCAGTTACCCTCGGACCAGATATTCCCATCTGCACGTGCAACCAGTAATATATTCTTATAATGTAACTCGGATCCAACCTATTACTCTATCATGTGTTTGTACTGTGTACTGTGACATCTTCACTCTTTAGTCTCTGTGATGTTCCTCCCTTCCTATTCTTGGTGAAATAAATCTTTCACATGATTTTTTAAATTAGCGAAATGGGAAATTCACGAAAATAGCGAAAATTAAATCATCATGAATATCACCCAATTTATAATAGATTTTATTTTACCTGTAGTCTGTGTCTTGTCTATTGGCTTTTCTGTTAGTAAGATATGTGGTTGCTATGCTTCATGGTCTTTGAAAATCAATTTTCGCAAGTTGTATTTAACTCTTTAACCTTACTTGGTTGAATTTCTTAAATTGACTTGTTCCTCTATTTGGGCTGTACTATTAATTGTTTAATATAATATACACATTATAATCGCCTTGTCTGTGAAACAAATTGTTTCATAACAACAGTTCTAGCAAATTCAAATCTCGCAGAAAATATATACTACCAGGACATGCTGAAAGATCCAGTGAATAAGCCGATCATTGGAAACTAGTATAACATCGCAATAGGCACAATACTGGTTCGCCCAGCGTGTGCAGATAAGGTAATAAGATACTTTAAACGCTACGCCTGGTAACTAAAGACATTCGGTAAACCTCGGATATGAAAACTTTAATACACATCAAGTTGATCAGAGCAGCGGACCATACATTTCCCTTTGGAGGAGGGGACATGAACCACATCGCCATCCGGTATTTGATGTACGCACGGAACTGACAGCATATTATCCCCCAACATGATTTTCAATGTATTTTATTCCACTATTTGTAAAACGCATACATGTATTTAACCACATTTCTGTTTATTTGAATGCAAGACGGGTTCTTTTTGATATCAAAGTGGTATCATCATTAGTACCATAGTTAAACAAAATCAAAACTTCTCCGCAAGTTTTACAACTTTTGGAATTGTCGAATTATACCATACTAAATTGAACTTTGATTAAATGGATGTTTATCTACTTCTTACTATATCATATGAAGTCGGGCTATGTTTGCTTTTTCTTAACAAAACGTGAAGAGTCTGATCTCCTTTCACATGCCCTCCTCATAATGTTAGGAGGAATATCAGATAAGTTCTACATCTGCACCTCTAATAGATATCCCTAGTAGGTAAAGGCGTTACCCCCGCCCCCACTGATTGACACCTTCTAGCTTTGAAGACTGGCAGTGTTGTAGCCGAGTTACTCTTTCCAATTTACACATTAGTACCGCCCTTATTATCGTTTAAGCAGTTAGGCCTTTTTGTTTTGAATTCAATCCCCGTTATACGTTGTCCTTGTCATTCATGCCCTATGCTTATTTTTTTCTTTCTCTCGTAACATCCTGTCTTAAGAAAAAAGAATGCCTTTTAAAAATATAATCGATGAATGTACTTCACATTTGATATGTATTATACGGCTCCCCGTCCCCTTGTAAGCCTTAAACGCAATACTAACAAAAACACAGTTTCGATATTATAACATAGTCACCGACCTTGAGAGTTATCTACATTGAATTTTGAATACACTTAATAACGCTAATCATCAATAGAAAATAAGCCATTTTCAAACTGTCCGTCTGACATGGTTGCTCGTGATATTGTCACAGTAAATACATCATTCGAAAGTTTATGATCTTAGTTTTCTAAAGATATGCAATATGATCTGTTTTATTTACCACAAACACATTGCATCAGTTGTTACACCTGACAACATTTCGGAATTTTACATAGAAGTTATATATATAGTGCAGCCTCTCATGAGCGAACACCCTTTGGAACACAGAAATGTGTTTGTTGTACAGAGGCGATTTTCTCGGGAGGTCTATATGCAACTGGAACGAAAATTATTTTGTCTTTTGTATTTGTATGAACTTTTTAATTATGTAAACATAAAGGTGAACTTGACATTTATTTTCTAATACAGGAAGAAATACTTTCTATGTTAGTGACTCACTTCATTAACGATTGTTTACTTCCGCATTCATTTCAGTAGTGAATAAACTACTTTAAATACAATTTCTTGTGTCAGAGCTTTTGTAAATAAATTAGTCAAAAAAGGTCTAGTGATCCCTTTGCTGGAGATGTAAAAACTGATCAAGGGTCGTGTATAACTGTTACATACGGGCCCCAATAAACTAGGAAAAAGCGCGATTCAAATGTACATCGGTCGGCAAATATCTTAAGATTTACTAATTCCTAATGTTTATACAAATAATACATTTTAAAGTAAATGTAAATAGTTTATTAAAGTTCCATGATATCCTTGAATTTACAGATATTGTAAAACAAAAATACTGATAGGATAATGATAGAAACATGTTCTATTCACACTAAAACAATGTTGACATATTCATTTCTTTTGTATTCAAATCGTTTCTTCACAAAATGAGTTGCCAGAAAGCAATTCCCTTTTTTCAATATTATTGAAAACAAGACTATTCCGATCATGTATATCAATTAAAAAAGTTAAGATAGAAAAGGTTTTGGTACAAACAAATGTCGTTTCCGTCGCTAAGATATATTTCTTGGTAAAATAAGAGCTACCTGTACAGTGTAATTGTGGTCCCGATGCTTAAGATAAATGTAATACCGTTTATTTACCTGTAAAACCACACAATGTGTTCATGTTTCTGCTATAACATGCACCTGTATCTACCTGATACATATATATTTCCCAATACCAATGTCCGCGGTGCAGATAACTCTTAAAAATAGGTCAAACGTTTTAAGTGTAACTACGAAGGACAGAAAATCACATCAAGTTTCAGTTTACAATTTCAGCACTTTGTTATACATGCACTATTTTCAGAGACATACATGTACAATTCTTTCGTCGATTTCCAACCCTATGATTCAGTTAACAGCTGAAATGATTATCATTTAAAAAGTCTGAAATCCAATACAGTTTGAGTTTTAGCGCAATGACACGTAACGGGCAATATATGAAACATCAAAAGTATTGAAGAATTGCACATACTTCTCTTATATCATTTATTCGATAAATTCAATTTCCTTTTTAATCCAAATAAATGACATTCGCCCTACAATTTGATGAAACTAGAAGAGAAAACAGCGGCCGTAAAATAGAATTAATTTAACTTAATGCGGCATTACATGTAACCCTTTAAATTACAATGTAATCATATGTTCGTTATTGGCTTCTAAGCTGCTTTCATTCAAACGTAAAGCAATAAAAAATATGGAATTGAATATTATGTTTACTATTCATGATGAAAATATCATCATATACTTTTTCATTAATAGAATGTCATCTCGAATGCAATTGTGAAAAGTTGAAAGATCTGTCTTAATCAAAATTATTCCATACAGACTAAACAGAACATTATAAATTAGATTGAAAATAATTACGTATAAATAATGATAATATAGATATTACTTTCGAACAAATATGCATAATGTCTTTGTCTGAATTAAAAACAAATGATGACATATCGTCAGTTCTGCCAGTGTTATATAACTTTGATAAAAATACAAACTAAAAGTCATATTTTTAAATTAAATCATCAATACATGCTTGGTTGTTGGTGGTTTAGTTTTTGATAGTGATTGTATCTGATGGTACGCATTATTTAAAACTAAAGTAGCACATTCAGTACAGATTACCTAAACACTCGTAGTATAACTGTAACATTCATGCACAACCTGGTATATGAATTTCACAATTTATGCAGTTATTTACGTCTCTGTAGTTAAAGGGTACTTTCCCTGGCTTATTGAACATGAAACCAGACAAAATGCTCTTTTCAAATAAAATATACTTTAGTAAATTGTTTATTAGGTCGGTTTGTCCTTGGATACCAGACGGGGTAAACATTTTACAGTTGTTTGATTCTGATTGGTTATAAGCTGAAACAGGAAGATTTAAGCACTAAAATAGATACACCGAGGTATAATGTCGGCCACAATATTTTGTTTGTGTGATGTAGCAAAATGTAAAGTAATTTTACAAGGATCTTTTTTAAAATTGTTATTATATACAAACGTTTATGGTTATTCGCAATTATTTATCTTCTTTTAAATAGTAACATATATTCCAAAGTTGTTAAATGAATTCCTTTCCATGCAAACATTTGATTGCTATAGCAGCAAATAAGAAACCCATTGAAAATTTTCTCCTCTAAAACCAGAAGGCCTGGAGCTTACATATTTGGCATGTAGCATTGCCTAGTAGACCTTTACCAAGATTGTTCATGACACCGGGTCAATATTGAACCTGCCGGGGTAACTTGTTTTACATAGATTTACAGAGGAAACAATTTAAAATCTGCTCCAAACCATAAATACTAGAGCTTAGAAATTTGATATGTAACATTGTCTAGTGTCATATTAGTAGAGGGTATTTATGAAAAATAGGGAAATTAAATCCTACAAAAAAATGATTTTGGCAAGTGTGATATATAGCTTAATATGAGCTTACAAATCAGAATCTACTAAAATCTGTTTGTGCTATTAATACCCTCTACTATATGGGTAAAGGAATTTATATATATATATATTAATATATATATCTGATTAAAAAAGTATGGTTGAAGGCAATGCTTTAAAATATGTAGTCATTTCTTGGGAATTAAAGAACTATATTCCACATAGTGAACAACAGAGATATTTATCATGTTTTCATAGTTAGATAACCTCAATAATAAACAGTATGCTAAGTATGCAAATCCGTGAAAATCTTACCTTTGCAAGCAGTCACTGGCTTCCAGAAAAGAACTGTTAAATGCTTAATAAAATATAACTTCTACTTCTACCAGATACTGGCCACATTCAACAGACTGAATAGTATTGCCAGAGGGTAGCGCAAAGATAGACAAAAATACAAGTTACAGTATGCATATTGAAGGATAAAAATAAAAGCATTCTTCAGAGTCTACTGATATCCAGGCGGAAGACTGTTCCAGTCCTTGATTTTTTGAGAGAAAAGGCAAGAGATCTTCATGCGGTCCGGTAGCGAGGTCCATTGGAGGTCTTCGAACATTTAGGTGATGCTTGATCTATTCTATGGTTCAGCTTGTGAAGGAGAAGACTGTGGGAGACTTTGTCAAACGCCTTGGAGAAATCCATGACAAGAACGTCTGTTTGTTTACCCTGTTCCAGATTTGAAGATATGTCGTCCGTGAATTCTATGAGCTGTATCTCGAAGGATCGACCTTTGCAGAAGCCATGTTGTAGTGGGTTCAAGTTGTTGTTGGTTTCCCCATGTTGCATATTGTGACTGGTAATAATATGTTCGAGTAGTTTACAGCAAATACATGTAAGGGAGATAGGAATGTAGTTATCAGGGTTGTACTTGCTCCCTTGATACATTGGCTTTCTGCCAGTCATCGGGTATTGTGCTTGTAGTAAGCGAGTAATTAAAGATGGTGGTAAGAATAGGTAAGAATATTAGAAGAAGAATCATATTCTCATCAATATAATTTGTACAATTTTAAAATGGCCGCCGAAGACGGCTGATTCAAAACCGGAAGTGGATGAAACAATCTGGAAATTGTGTTGAAGGACATCAGGACAGGGATTTTACCAATAATCTTTACTCTCAACCTGTAGATGATATTTTATTTTATACTTCTGCTGGCTTCCAGTATCAGTGTAGAAGCAATAACTAGAAAAGTAATGAAACAATCGGAAGAAGATAGACATCTGCACTTAAGCACATGCGTACCCTATGATGTCTGTCGCGGATCATATTCTGATATACTGCTCTGAACTTTTTATGCAATAACCTAAGATTTGGTAATACATTTAAGAGGAAATTGTAAATAAGTTTGAAGTTGAAACATCGTTAGAAACACATTTTATGGTATAACATCATGTTGTTTTTTTCTGGCGGCCATTTTGACTTTGGGTGGCATATTGGATTTATACTGATTTTATACATGACAAATCTGTATCTTAATACTAGATGACATACTAAAGTACTAATTTACAAAGTTCTGACCCCTCAGAAGTAAAGTAATCAGACTATTAATGGATTCCAGAAACCCCAAGTTTTGTTTCAATTTTTCAATGTTTTACCCCAAATATAAGTGAAACACACCAGCAGATTTAAGTAGATTCCGGGTAGTGAACTCGACACAATATATAGATTGCACACACCAAAAATCATTTCTGTATGGTTTAATTCCTTTATTTACTTCTGCTGGTTTCCGGTATCAGTGTAGAAGAAATAACTAGAAAAGTAATGAAAAAATCGGAAGAAGATAGATATCTGCACGTTAGTGCATGCGTACCCTTCGATGTCTGTCGTGGATCATATTTTGATATACTGCTCTGAACTTTTTATGCAATTACCTAAAGGTTGATAATGCATTTAAGAGGAAATTATACAAGTTAGCAGTTCTACATAAGAACTTAATTACAAAGCTCTGACCACCTCAGAAGTAAAGTAATCAGGCTATTAATGGATTCCAGAAATCCCCATTTTTGTTTCAATTTTTCAACGTTTTACCCCAAAAATAAGGGAAACGCACCTGCAGATTTTAGTAGATTTCGGGTAGTGAAGTCGACACAATATATAGATTGCACACACCGAAAAACATTTGTCAGGATTTAATTCCTGTATTAGCCATTTTTGGCTATTAATACCCTCTACTATATGGGTAAAAGAGTATATATAAGCATATAGTGTAACCTGCGTAAACAACTGATCTTGACAACCGTTAAAGCTTCTCATTGGTTGGTTATTGCATCCAGTTAACTTATAATACATTTGATTTTAAAGCAAACTTTAAACCTTAAATGGGATATTTCATATTTGTGCAGTGTTGCAGTTTATTTTTTGTAACACTTATTGTGGATGTCCTCCCTATTACAATGTAGCATGTGGATGCGATCGTCGTATAGATATTCATTAAGAATATTATTGAAAGTGAAGTGTTCAGTTTTTCCTCGGACATTTGATAATTTAAAGTAGTTTGAACTATAAAAAAATATTAAAAATGTGCAATTCCAGTTTAGGATAAATAGCAAAAAAACAACAACAGAGTTTGTATTTATTGACGAGTTGCTCAGGAATACCAAAAACTGTTCGCAGCTTCTTAAAATTGTGACTGGAATTGTGTCGATATTCATATTCCTTCAACATAGTGGACTTTTATAAAATATGTAAGTATTTCAACTTTAATATTTCATTTACTTTTTTCATGGCAAAAATAAGTCAAGTAAAATGTCATTAGCATAAACATATATATATTGTCAATCACCATTTACACAATGTCTGTTGAATGGTTGGATATGCATTAAATGGCATGGACAATATAACTATTAAAACACACGGAAAATATGTTCAATTCTTAAATCAAAAGGGACTTTTCTTAAGTTTCAAGTTAATTCCTGTCAAAACCTAAGGAATAAATTATTCTCTAGAGACAAATATTTTGACGTCTGTGATTTGTAGCAAAGGGCTAAAAGTTAATAGTTCAAAAGTTATTCCATTTTGCTATTCAAAATGTAAACAGCATTTAAATATTTACCCTTCGTTAACTTAAACTACCCTTATGTAATTCCTACATTTGACCACCTATTGTAAATAAACAAATTTATGACACAATTAAATGAAAACAACACATTTGTAATTGACAAGTAGAAATTTATGGAAAAGCCTATATGCCATCATTTGCTAATTGCTACTTGCTAATTATTTTGCCATTTTGTCATGAAGCAATCTTTTCTAGACTCATAACAATACGTTACGCTAAAACATTTTCATATCTTTACATTGGGCAATATTATTAAATCATAAAGCGTTAACATAATGCATTTTAAGTAATTATATTTGCATGCTTTTTTTTAAATAGCGAGCGTTACTACGGAAACGCATATATGCCACCAATTCCTGGTTGCTACTGGCTAATTATTTTGTCATCTTTTCTAGACTCGTGACAACAATAATCGCTAAAATGCTTTAATTTCTTTACTTTGGGCAATATAATTGTATCCTAAAACGTTAATAATGTGCATATTCAGTAATGTTATTCGCATGTTTATTTCAATATCGACCGTTACAGAAAAGTACCAGTTTATACTCAGGCATAAGTATCGTTCATTGTTGTGTTACAGCGCAAACTTCAGGATGTTGCTCTGACATTGCACATTAATTTCTCATTCTGACTTCAAAGTTTCCCGAAATACGCTTTTTGATACAAGTAAATGCTTAGTATAAACGCCAACGTGTGATGATTTTCTGTAACGCCCGATTGACTGAAATATAGACACTATTAACGCTTTATAATTTAATGATATCGCTCAAAGAAGTGATAATTAAGCGTTTTCTGCAGAACTTATTGTCACAAGTCCTAAAAACATTGTTTCATGTCGGAATAATACGTACAATGACAGAACAATAAGCAAGTAGTTACTAGCAAGTAGTAACTAGCAAGTAGTGGCGTATATGCGTTTCTGTACTATCCACAAAATGTTTGCTGATTATAATATTGTATTGAAAAAGTCTGCAATATAAAGAGCAATAAATAGATTAAAACAACATATATCAAATATTGGCATATATTTTTACATGACTGTAGAGTTAAGAATGAGACCTTCCAACTAAATGCTCATTTTATCTGTGACCGTTAGCCTTGAAACTGCGTTGTATGTACCCGGAATTGTGTCCTTATGTTTTCTTACGTAAACAAATATATACCACCATTTGCTAGTTCCTACTGGTTAATTATTCTGTCATTGAGCGATATTATTTTGGCATGAAGCAATCTTTTCTAGACTTGTTACATTGATGTTTCGCTAAAACGGTGTTACAGTAATATCTTTGCATAGGGCAATATCATTGAATCATAAAGAGATAATATTGTGCATATTCAATAATATAATTCGCATCGAACGTTACAGAAAAGTACACTTCTTCAGGAGGGAGGGAGGTAGGTAGGTAGGTAGGTTAGAAAAGAGAAAACAGATCTCATTTGATAAAAATGAAACATGCTATTGGTATTAAAATGTAACATAATACTGTATACAAAATAAGAGGAAAGACAAATCTAAAATTATATAATTCTGTAAAAATAAAGCACTTAAGAACCTATTGCAAATAAGTAAAGCATTTTAAATACAGATGATAACACGACCTATTGTATGAAATAAAAAAGAAATGAGCAAAATTGAAAAAAAAATCAAAAGTTATCCACCAACTAAAGTAGGTAAACCTAGTCACAGGATTTAAAGT